>JANHAO010023526.1:0-11878 GCA_026873985.1 Saraca asoca
TCTTAATCAGTTTTCACACTTGAATGATATGAAAAACTATGTGAAAATCTCATATATATAGAAGGTGGTTGGGCCAGAATAACTGCCATAATCGTTTGTAATAGAAAAATAATTTTTTAGTTTGTACATCGATATAACATCGATTATGGTCTGTTATTCACTAATGCATTGGTGTGAAATCGATGTATAATGTATTGTTTGAAGGCTGTACATCAATCAATGCATTGAAGCAGTCAAATTCCTAAACCTTCAATAATGATTTTTGATCGATACATCAAAGTAGCATTGATTTAGTAATGAGATTTTTGTTCATACATCGAAGTAACATCGATATGACTGTGAAGTTTTGTTTAAAACATCGAAGTGACTTCGATTTTTCTATAAAAATCTTTCACAGTTCTTTAGTGCATCGATGTTGCATCGAAGTATGCAGTAGAATTTTCTTTTAAAAAGGGTTCACTCACTTCATCATGTAAAGAATAACTGAATCAAATACTGTTTCAGTTTATTTTACATAGAATCCTCTTAAAATCAAAATCTTAGACACTAATCTTGAATCTCTTCAACATTCTTGAAGCAAATACCTGAAAAATGAATTCAAACACACTAAAACATATTGTTAGATAATAAATTGCTTTTTCAACATTAAAACTAATGTGCAGCTTAGAGTATCCTGATCTAATAACCTCTAAGGCTAACACAGAAGATCCTCATCAAATTTGAGGTCATTTTTGAGATTGTCCACAGTAGTAAATTGGCCCAGTAGTTTAGCCTTCCCAATCTCTATTATTAGTTTTTCCTTACTAGCTCCATCTGCAAAATGAAATAGAATGTCAAACCAAGAATGAAATAAATACATGAATTCGTGTAAGCTCACACATCCTCAGCTCGTTTATCTGAACTAAGGACAAAACTAAAGTTTTGAAGATGATGCAAAGATGGGCAAGAAATACAAAATTGGTGGGTTTTATAGTTCCTCATATCAAACTTGCCTTTAGCATCACCTTGCAACAAAATTCTCTTGTGCTCGATCTACCAAGCTGTGAGATACTAAAACCCATCCTGCTGACTTGTGCCCTTAATGCTATAAAGATAGTAAAGAACCCTTGTAGAAGGTGGTGGAAGATTATTCCTAAGGTAAAGGAGTGCAAAAGAGGTGAACTAGGAGTAAGAATTTGGTGTGAGCTAGAAAGGGCAAAGCTTCAATTTATTGAACAAATCTACAATATAAGGATGAATTGGGAACCTAAGCCCAGTGTTAAGATGCTAGGTGCTAACAGCAATAAATCTTAAAGGAGGATAAGCTACATGGTCATCAGATAAGAGCGCCATGATGCGACAACCCTTAAGGAATCGGGACATTTGAACAATGCTGCTAAGCTTATCAAGGTTAATGGTCAAAACATGGTGATTAGACACCATGTGATTTGAAGATCACTGACTGTTAGCAACCTCCTAGCCTTTAGTGGGGTTAGGACACATAGTGAACTTTTCAACGACCTCACCACTCCCAAAGGCCATTTCATCTATGAAATGCACTAACTCCCCACTTTGGGCTGGAGAGTCAAAATCATTAGCACTCCCTACCTGGTGATCATGGCACCTATGAGTTGCAGGCATCTATGTAAAAGAAGTAACCATTAGGTCACTGTAAGCTAACGATACTTAAAAGCTAAAGTTTCTATCTACTAGATAGGGAATTTGCTATGTAGTAGATCATACACACCTCACATCACCATATCCAAGACCTAGAGCACTGAAAACATGGAAGGCTTGACCAATGCACCCATCAGGTCACTAAACTTGGGAAATAGGTAGAAAACTAGATTCGACAATCTATGACCCTAAACTGCAGGCATCTTATCAAGCAGATCGCATGCCAACAATAAAAGGTGTGCGAATAAGCATACAATAGAATCAACTACCACACAAAATTTCCTAGCAACTAACTAGCACATATAACTAAACCATGTAACAAAATATCAAAAACTCACAAAGCAAGGTATTCATGAAAAGTAGAAGCTTTGTATCTAAGAAAACTTACTGTATGAATGGAATGAAATGAGTTCTAAGAAGAGAATGATGAGCAAGACCAGACTCTGGCAACTTGAATACAAAAATTGCTATTGCAAACTTGGTGAAGTAGAAAAGCAAAGAATGGTGGTAACTATGTGTGGGCTTGAGAGACAAGTAAGAAGCAGAGCATTAGTTTTCAAAAGTACCAAGTGAGAAGGAAAAAAGGTTTTCCTCTCCTTATATTGCTCAAATAAGCCTCACTGTTAGATCTAGAAACTGATCAATTGCCCTTGATCTAATGGTCCAGTGAATAGTAAGGCTACCATGCTGAGGCTATGGGAAAATGTGCATTAAATGTGGTAATGATGGTATGGGTTAGAGCATATGAAATGATAGGACAAAAGTTTAAACGACAGCATGGCAGATCGCAGTTGCAAGCTTTTACTAATAAATTACAACTCCTAATCTGTAAATAGCACTGAGAATTAGGGGGCTAATGTTATGGGTATTTTTAGAACTATACAAATGGGCTGGTAAAAGTTTAATGGACAAGCCCAATTGATGAGGGCCTAACTTAACCAGGATTAAGGTTACTGGAGCAGGCATCAGGTCGTCAAATGTGAACTTAGATTGCTGGTCAACAAAGGCCAAAGTGGCAATTTTAGGTCGTTGAGGACAAGGTCTAGCCCACAGCTCGAAGCATGCTTTCCTAGTCATCAATTCAGGGAAATCAGTTCAGTTGCCCATTTAATGGAAATCCATTATTGTCCATTATGTAACCAATTTATTATTCTTTTCTGCTATGGAATTACATTTTAACACTTTGGCCACTATAAAGAGGGTTTAAATCATTGTAAAAAAGGAGGAGGAAAAAATGTATACTATTACTCTACCAAAATACTTAACAAAAAGATTGAGAAATAAAATAATTGTGGATGTAAGTATTGCATTCAACTGAACTATGTTGAAAACTTTTGGTGTCTCTTTATTTTTCCTCTCTCTCTCTTTCTCTCTCTCTTACACTTAAATTGCAATTTGGGGTTATGGACTTGGGTTGACCAAATTCACATGTCAATAGTTTTCCACATTACAAAAGATCCTATTTAATGGAAATATATCATTATCAACAAACAAGGCATACAGTTCTAACCTTTTCATTTACTATTTTCTTATTTGTTGTTTTAGAGAGATTATTTATTTATTTCTCACTTTAGAAAATCAATAATGCATTTATTATCCCATTTTTTTTCCAAGTTCTTCCCTATTATTCTAATAAATGATTAATCACTTTACATACTAACTAGTTTTTTAGCAAAAAATAAATTTAGTAAAATATAATCATTTTCTTTTTAAATTATGGCTATTTATTGGTTTATTTAATTCTTGAACATTTATCTTAAATAGAAGATTAAAAAGTATGGAGGGAATAATTGCGATTTTGAAGCTTTGTAAAGCCAACATAATGGATCATAATGCTTGGTTTATAGTTAACATTTAGTAATTTATTTCCCTTAAGGTTTGATTCCCATAAATTTCATTTCTTAGTTTTTTGGCTTTGCATTTTTTAGGTAACAAAAAAATGTACATTTTATTAATTTTACAAATAAAAACATATCAAATAGGATCTTTTGTAAAATATAAATATTAATTTTTAAATAAATTAATTTCAAATTTTTATATGCTCTACACAAAAAAATTCAGAAAATATAAAATATGTAGGCATCAATATCACAAGCCTTATATCAACATTAAGAGGAATGGGAAAGTTTTTGAGTTTTTATAACAATTACCAACAATTGACAAGATTAGAAAAGTTAATTTTTGAGGAACAATTATTCTAATTTAGGGTTTCTAACAAGAACAAAAGGAGGGGAAGATTTGAATTTTGAGGAGTGATAATTTGACTAAAGGAATGGGTCCCCACACATATGTATATATAGACTTAGAAACACTTTTAGTTTCCAACATTCCCACATTTGCTAAAAGTTACAATTTCATCTGTCTATTTTTAAGTTGAAGAATTAACTCACCTTTTTTTTTCCAAGGTTTGCTGAATAGACACTTATTTAATTGATGTCGCATCTATATGACACATGCTTTATTTATGTAACTGTAACAGGAATAAGGAAAGTAAGAAAAAAGCACTCTTAATCATGTTAATTTGTCATGTCCTAACTTCGAAATGTGACTGGCATGGGAAATTGTCTAGACAAAAGTTCCTGCAAGCCTTACACTACATATTCGACTTATAAAACTAACAATGAACATTTCAATAAAGTGGTTTTTAAAGGATCAATCACTCCAAACTTTTCAAGAAAACTCAGATTTATTCTTGTTATAAAAAAATAAATTTCTACAAAAAATTTGACAAAGCTCCCTTTGTTTTTTAGGCTTCGGTTTCATGGTCAAATTATCCATGGAGGGCCATATGCCATACCCAGCACTTGTGTAGACAACCAAGGTCATACACAACACCACATGACATATGACAACACAATTGACATAAACAAGACAACCCAAGACATATATGCATGTGACCAGTAATACAATTGCCAAACATCTCCTCCAAGCTCAAGTCTTCATTCTTTGATGGGCTAGTTTTTCCATTAGTGGGCCAACTTAGAACCTAAAAACATTTTTATAGAAAATGGGGTGAATTTCATAGAAACTCAATGAGTGAGTAGCTTACATAAAAAATATAGTATTATCAAAAATATATATCACTTTATAGTTGCAATATATACAATACTCTACATAGTTTTCATTATCTTATCAAAGTAAGAAAACATTTCTCATAGGATTAGAAAAGTAACATTACTATAAAAATAACCAATCAAAATCTACATCCCTAAAGAAAATGACACGAATACTATGGAAAAGTATATCTTTACACATCAAAATTTTCATGTAAAAGTATTATGGAAAATGAGTTAGTAGTAAAAATAAAAAATAGGATAACTTAGAGTAAGCTAACAAAATGCTAAAAGTAAAAACAAAGAGGACATGTAAAACTAGTATTCAATCACCTAATTGTTTAGGCTTTATGAGAAAGTAGTTCAAGTTTCATGTAAAATAAGAGAATAGTCATTTAACTCAAAACACACTCATCAAGTATGAAAAATAAGGTGCTTGGTTTCACTCACCAATTAGATCCATAGGTGATTTTTTTTTAGTAACGCAATATTAATATGCAATTTCAATAATCAATCTCCATTCACCTTATCCCTCCACCATGTTACTCCCCCTTTTCCCTCCACTATGTTAGTGGCCATGATTTTCATTTTGCTATGCCAAGTGCCCTTAGGGGTTTCCATAAGAATTTCCCTAAGGATCCCATTTGGATAAAATGATTTATCAATTGTACTTTCATAAAATCATGTATCAATTACTAGTATATCATTATGCATTTTCACAGGCAACATTTGTGTTCATAATGTAATTTCGATGAAAACGTATCCAACCATCCATCATCCAAACATTTCAAAACAATTTTTTACAAAGTAGTGCATTTCTCATATAAGTAGATAGTATAGTTTCAAACCATTTGAATATATAGAATAATGCAATTCAATATTCAAAATAATCAAGTAATTCACAAAAGCAAAAGTCCTACTATTAACTTATAAGATGGATACTCAACCATAATAGACATTTATATATGTATAGATTTTTGAATTAAAAAAATGATTTTACTTTCCAATTCAAGTATTTAATATGAGTCTCAAACCGATTTTTAGTTATAGTATAACGTAATATTCAAGTTCAAGTTGATAAACAAAATAATCTTTTGTATAACATAGTATACAAATATATATAGAGTGAGAAGAGGTAAATCATTTACTCACAAGTCTTAAACTTATTGAGCTTAATTCCATGGCGTTTTGGTTATGTTAGCTTCCAAAGTCCTCAAGGTTTTTACTCCAGTTCTAACATAGCAATCCAAATCTTCTCCAGCCTTTTAGCAAAACAATTTACAATTTATTAGTGTCATGGTTTTTATTTGGCATTAAAATTATTTCAAATACCCTATCCATGGTTCAATTTCATACGTAAATATGAAGGCTCTTAGTGGTTGATTACTACTTTGGTTCCTAACTGAGATTGTTCAAGGCAAGAGCAAGGAAATCTGTGATCACATTTGAAACAATTATGAGCATATATGTTAGAAAATTTCTAGTATTTTAGAAATCTACAAACCTATAAATTTACAATTTTACACTAAAAGAAGAACTTATAACTTTCTTAAATCCCACTATAAACTACCCGATATTAGTCAGGATTTTATGGTTCTTATTCAACACCAAATCCAATTTTTCCTAATTCCAAAATTTCCACATTCTACTACTACTTAATTTCTTGAATTACCTTAAGACAATTGGAATTAATAGAAGGCAAGATTTTTTCCTTGAAACAGGGCAAATGAGATTGCTCCTTTAAACCTTAAGCAAACCCACTCTTTGAAGTGGTTGGGCTTGATGCTTTGGAGGTTGTTCTCTTACTCAGGTTGGGGGTGGAGGCGAGATAGTGACTTATCAGAGATGGGACATTGGCTCAATGGAAGCGAACGATAACAAATGGTGTAAGAGATGTGCCTTTAGTTCAGGAAGAAGGGGTTCGTTGGGCAAGGAGATTTGCACGCGATAAAGGCAGCCGATGGTGCACCATGGTAGAGTGGAAACCCTGGCAGGCAGACAATGGCTGCATGGTTGACGAGTGTTGGTGTGAACTACTTGAGCAAGGGAAGGTTTAGGGTTCTTTAGCTCACTCATTACGGGGTTCCCTGTTTTTAATAGAGAAAGAATAAGGCTTTATACTTTTAATCTTTTTATTTAAATACATATATTTATTCTCTTTTAAAATAGAAACAATTATAATAAAGAAAGAAGAATAATTACAACATAAATATTTATTACATTTAGACTGTTATAGGTATTTTTTGGTACCATGAAAAATGGGCTGGCCAAAGCCCGATAGCAAATAAGTCTAGATGGAGGAAGCCCAACTCATCTAGAGGCTAAGGTCACTGGGTGCAAGCCCTGAGTCATGAGCTGCGAGCTCAGAGAGGAGGGTGCAAGAGAGGATCAAGGCAGTAGCCCCCAGCTCACCAGAGACAAGCCCATCTCACTTAGCCACCAAATCGCTGTACGTGAGCTCAA
Source organism: Saraca asoca (assembly GCA_026873985.1). Lineage (NCBI taxonomy): Eukaryota > Viridiplantae > Streptophyta > Magnoliopsida > Fabales > Fabaceae > Saraca > Saraca asoca. Next base: position 7,173 of record JANHAO010023526.1, read on the forward strand.
ATCATACGAGCTTGGTGTCACTGGGCAAAGGATAGCAACAACCCTAGAGTAGGAGTCTTGGCTCACAAGACACAAACCTCTTGCCTAGCTAGGGGCTCACCCTAGTTGAACTTGAAGTAGACATCCACTCATAATCCTAACTTGCGAGTCCCACCCGTAGAAAGCAATTTGCAAAAGTCAGCCTACAGTCTACAGAAGTTGATTTGTAGGAGTCTTATATGTCAAATACATTTATTTGTTAATGTAACAGATATACAACTTGTAAATTTACATTTGTAACCTCTCAATCTATATAAAAGGGGGCGAACAAACACAATAGGCATCTTAATTTCCAGAGCACATATTGTAACTTTGTCAAACTTCCATCAAAACAATAATACTACTGTGGACGTAGGAATCTAGATAAAGGATTTTAGCCAAACCACATTAGAAAAACCTTATTCTTTTTGCTATTCAAATTTCTGCATTTATTTATTTTTTGCATCTATCTATTACTCACATAACTAGACTACAGTTTAAGGGTTTAAGAACTATTCGGGTTGGTTCAGATTTGGGCTCACCAAATTTCACTGCCAACATTTTGGCACTCAAAGGAGGGCCTCATCTGTATTCTAGTTAATCTTTTGTATTCTGGTTGCTTTACTGTTTAGCTACAATGATTAGGGGAAGAACCACCAGAGGTTCAAACACTTCGGTAAGCCAGTTGGCAAGCACTCCCATTGCCAATATTGCCGCTAACTTGCCCCCTGAAGCTTACCGCCAGCCTGCTGCCACTCTCAGAATTGATGGGGTGCATATGTAGCAATAACCTCAGGAAACATTCAAAAATACCATGAGAGAATTAACTGAAGCGGTTAGAATAATGGCACAAGCACAAACCTTGGGCATACAAAAGCAAGTTGAGATCATTGTGCAACTTCAGTAGCTGCATGGAGAGGTCCAAGAGGAAAGGTCTGCTAGACAAACACCTTATCACTCTAACTCAGCTCATTCCACCAATCAGTGAATGAAATCAAGAGCTCGCTAAACGTGTAAGAATCATGATACTCAATGACATGGGAGCCCTTACCGAGTTGAGAGCTCACACAAGACTAGCTAAGAGCATACCGTAGGTCACTACTTCTATGACTAGAGAGGAAAAACAAACCAACAATCTATCGGCCAGCAATTTGAAACACAAGGTTCAACGATGGAGGAATTGCTTGAGAGGCTAAAGCGGTTGGAGGAGCACCCTTGAGCTCAAGATGATCAAGCTTGCTACGAGGAAAGCTTACCATTCTCTATAGAAATTGAGATGTAGCCTCTTCCTCATAAACTTAAGATTCCAGCAATCCTACCTTATGATGGAGAAAGTAACCCATGTGACCACTTGGATGCATTTAATATCTAGATGGATCTTCAAACAACCGATCCTCTGGTTATATGCCGTGTTTTCCTAACTATACTAGGAGGCATACCTCAGGCGTGGTTCAGAAGTCTCTTGGCTCATGGTATTAATAGTTAGGAAGAGTGTTAAAGGAAATTCATTAGCCAGTACTAAGCATTGAAGAGGCAACTTACACCTTCATACCACCTCATGATGGTCTTTTAATGTAAGTACAAGTCATTGAAGGATTACATTGCCAATTTCATGCACGAGGCTAACTTAGTAAAAAATCCATCTAAAGAAAGCATCTTGACAACAATCTTTGTGGGACTCCGCAAAGATGGGAATTTATGTAAAAACCTATACAAGTTATTAGTAAGAGATTTAACTAAGTAAAAACCTATACAAGTTATTGGTAAGAGATTTAACTAAGTTTTATGAATGAGCTACCAAGCAAATTAGGTGGGAAGAGACCTTCAGCATAAAGGAGTCCAAGCAAAAGGACAAGGTGAATAGCTCCACTCAAAGTAAGAAGAGGAGTGCTGGGAGTTAAACCAATGGCTCCAATAGTGATTAACTCTCAAAGAAGGCGAAGACAATGCAACCTCAGCATCAAGGTCACCATGAAAACTACAACATTCTATCTGACACTTAAGATAGAATGTTTGTAGCGAAAAGAGGTAGGGAAGACTCTAGAAAGCCTCCACCCTTGACAACCCTTAACAAGCTCAAGAGCAACAAAAATAGGTTCTATGCCTATTATATTGAGATTAGGCATAATACCTCAGAATGTTGAGCACTCAGGGATGCCATAGAAGACCTCATCAAGAGAGGTCACTTGCAAGATTATGTGACGAATCCTTTGGGACAACGGCATTAACAACACCAGCAAGATCCTGATCAAGAGTGAGCCTTGACAATAAGGATCGTTTACTAATGCTACAATGTAATGTAGAAATTAATGAAAGTATTTTGAATTGTTATACTAATCTTTGAATAAATTTTCAGCAAAGTATTACACAAAGAGGCAAGCCATTCTTGGAGCTAACAAAGTCCAAGCATGCACGACCACCCTTTTTGGCAACAAGATTACCAAGCAATGAGATTGCTACCTCAGTAACGAGATTACCACCTTTTCAGGCAACAAGATTGCCACCTTGATAATGAGATTACCACCTTTTTAAGCAACAAGATTGCCAGGTAATGAGATTGCCACCCCAGTAACAAGATTACCACCTTTTTAGGCAATAAGATTACTAGGCAATGAGATTGCCACCCCAGTAACGAGATTACCTCCTTTTTTGGCAATAAGATTGCTAAGCAACAAGATTGCCACCTCGGTAATAGGATTACCATCTTTTAGACAACAAGATTGCTAGCAAAGTAAAACTTATACCACCTATTGAATAATGAGATTGTTATGGTGAGGCTTGTAAGGCGTAGGTCACATGTGACCTCTTGCTCGTAACTCTCATGCGGCCTATTGTTTGAAGTTCTCATGCAACCTATTGCTCCCAGCTCACATGTAACTCGTTATTCGCAACATTCATGTGAAGTATAGCTCGTAGCTTTCATGCCATCTACTATTAGGCACAAATCTCATATGACCTATCTGAATATTTGAACTCGTGCTAGCTAAGTGTAGTTCTCATGCATCCTAGTTGGGCACTCTACCATTTCCAGCAGAAGCATTCCAATGATTAGATTTTGTGAATTATGGTTAGTTAGTTGTTTAAATACTTTATTTAGTTGAGATATATAGAATGTCTAACATAACACTAACAAAGAATGCTCACTCATAAAAAGCCTCAACAAGGTAAATTTACATAAGAAGATTCAAGGTATAAATCATTAAGCCTACAACTATTTTATTCTAGAAATAAGGCTAGCTTCTGGGAGATGAACTCCAACTAGTAAGAGGATTGACAAGTGCATTTGCTCCTCAATCTTCTTCTTGTCATTCTTCCTAACTAAAAGTTCCTTTCCAATTGTCCCCTCAGCACTGAGGATTCAAAAGATGGGAAGAGCCATGGTTGGAAAGGCTAGATTTCATGGCACAACTATGAGGAAATAATCCAAGATTTGCACAAGATTTCCTAGCATCTTCAAAAAAGAATTATTCATATGAACTTCCTACACAACAAACCATGATTGCCTTATCAAAAACCAAGACCATCAAGGACATGGGGGGCTTAGCTAAAACACCCATCAGATCATTCTAAGGAAAGGAAGAGGGATTTCTCCTATCTTAAATAGACCAGCCTAATTTTCTGAGGAACCTAGAGGTTATCCAATTATTCTTAATCAGATGGTCTAGAGAAGACAAGACTACCATGCCAATGACTAAGAAATATGAACAGGAAGAAGTATGGCTTGGTATAGATGGAGTGAAAGATTTAAGTTTGAAGTGACAACACTGTAAAAACTACAAATGAAGACCTTGCTAGCAAAACTACAACTCCTAATCTGCAAAGCAGTCTAAGGGTTAGGGGGCTAATGTTATAGGTATTTTCTGGTACCATAAGGAATGGGCTAGCCAAAGCCTGATGGCAGATAAGTCCAAACAGAGGATGCCTAGCTCGCTTAGAAGTTGAGGTCACTAGGCTGAAGCCTCAAGTCACAAGTTATGAGCTTAGAGAGGAGGACACAGGATGAGATCAAGGCAGCAGCTATCAGCTCAATAGAGATGAGCCCTATCTCCCTTGGCCACCAAATCGCTGTATGTGAGCTCGAATCATACGAGCTTGGTGTCACTGGGCAAAGGACAACAACAACCCTAGAGTAGGAATCCTAGCTCATAGGATGCAACACCTCTCACCCAGCTAGGGGCTCACCTTGGTTTAACCTGAAGCAGACATCCACTCACAGTCCTAACTTGCGGGTTCCACCTGCAGAAAGCAATTGATGTGCTAAAATTCTGCAAGCGCACGGTGTAGTTATAGTTAGTACCAGTAAATCCGGGTCGATCCCACAGGGAAGCTATTTCAAGTACTAGAATCTTTACAATTCAACTATCCAAATCAAATAAAAAAAGAAGGAAAGAAAGAAAGAAAGAATAGAAAATAAAAGAAGAGATTAAAGCAAGAAAGAAAGTAAAGTAATAATTAAAGGGAATACTAGATGCAAAAAGCCTAGGATTAGGATTTACCTTAATTATGATCTTTAATAATTAATTAATTTATTTTCTATTATGATTACTTGGATTATTGGGGATGGTTACATTCATTACTAGCCTCTTTTGAGGTCTAATAATAATATTTACTCTCAACCTAAAGCCTACTTTCATGGTTTAGATCAATTTAAACCCTTTAAGATCAGTGCTAACCAATAAAGACTCCTA
>JANHAO010023527.1:0-11871 GCA_026873985.1 Saraca asoca
GCAAAAATATAAATAGCAACAGTTAGATTTTATCTACGCCCAGCAGGTTGCAATGCACCAGTCAGATTTCAATGACAAATATGGGCCATTGGATTGGTGGCGCATATTTACATCACTTTTCTGACTAGTGCACCACAGTCTGTCCCTAATAAAAACTACAAAATTTCAGGACACCTTTGGTATCTGTCGGGCCCTGAAAATATATTCCAAGAGGTGACATTGGTGATTCAAGTGGTTTTGACCATTTGCTTGGGGAGCATAATGCACAACACAGACGATATTGGTCATTTCAACAAAATAGAGGCAAGATTAGAGTATTTTACAAATAACATCATCATCATTATACTGTATATAAATTGTGAGAACCATCATTACTACAATTACACTAGTACAACAAAGACCAAAACATCATAGATGCCATTGGAATAAATACCTAAACCATCGGCACATTCACAGAGATGTTAATTTCTAGCCAACCTAATTTTAGATTTTTGCTAATTGCCGCATATTCCGCAGGTAGCAAAATTTTCTAGTAGGAATCTTTTCCTGCTATCATGTGATGGTCTGGTAGGCATTAACAGTCTGCGAGGTCAAAGTAGAACAGTAATTTTCTAGCCAGGCATAAGCAGATTTGAGAACACGAGCCTCACCGCCTAGGAGGTCCAAAGCCATCTGTTTTCTAACAGGAAGATTTTCATATATAGGAGGAGAATGGGAAGATTCCAATGACTGCACACATATGAAATGCGGAATTTTGTATCAGAACTAAGAACAATGAGATCACATAAGAAACAAGTTAATATCTGTGATGGAAAACAACTCATTTTAAATTTTTATCAGATAAACAATCTGAAAAAAAAATTAATTAATAAAGGCAAATCCCAAAATTTTCTTTGACTCGGTGTTTCTATTTTGTTTCTAACTTGAAGTGTTCAATTACTACCTTTTCCGGAACCCTACCCAATGATGTGATTATATATAGGATTTTGCTTCCTATGTGTTTTGGGAATTTTGTGAGTTTTTTTATATGAAGCTACAATTTTTCACGTAAATTTTGTACAAGATCTTGAAACTCTTTTACAAAAAATTACAATTTCCTGTGGACTTTTATGTTCAGTATGACAGTTTTGAAACTTTGTAAACAAAGTTTGCAGCACGCAAAGTTTTTAACTCAAAGTCAAAGAGTCACAAAGAAACTTACAGAACTTGCAAGAGATATGAAAGTTTCTTCAAAAAACATGTACTGATAAATGTACCTGAGAACAACCCTAGTACATAAAGAGGAGCCCTTAAAATTTTACCTCGATAGTTGCATAGCGCTCATCAATCAATTGGGTGAATAATGATGATAGCATCATATGTGCTTGTATCTCTCTGTTGAAATCATGTAAAGCACGCCTAGCCAGCCTGCCATCAGTTTGTGCAGCCTCCATAGCCAAATCATTAAGTTCTGATATTTGATCAACAAGAATTCAGATGCAGATACAGTCAGGTATGGCTTAAGCAACAAGAAACAAGATTCTAAGCACACCTTGTGGAGTGGTGCAAGAAAGAATACGAGCAAACGCACGAAGCGATTGTGGAAGACCCTTCCCTTTTCCTCTAGCAGACCTAACTTCCCTGTGTGATTATAGGCCCGTCAAATAGCTAAACCACTAGCTAAGCACATTTATTTACGACATTTTAGAGTAACACTACATCACGGCATAAAGTCAAGTAGTACTACTCTCAAAACTGCCATTCCCAATCATTTTAACAACTTCATAAATGTCACAATTGGAATAAAACTGGCCCCACCTGCTTTAAAAGAGGTGGGGGCAATATAACTCAAACTTTTCCACATACACAGTTGAGAGAGATTGTAAAATTATTGAAGTGAAACTAGCCAATTTCATGACACGTGTAAACTTGCTCAAGTGCCCGAAAAAAAAAAATCCTCTGGCTGAAGAGTTTTTTTCATTCCTTTTCTTTTGAATACAATAATAATCTTATTAGAGATTTAGAAAGAAAGAAGATAGAATATCCTCCAACAAGAAACCAAAAACCACCAAAGCTAGGGAAATAATTCATGTAGAATTAAGCATGAGAACAAACTTGATTGTGAAAGAATTTATGGAATACTTTAAGCCCTTCACGTCTTTAGTAGGAGGCATGAAATATTGCTGCAAAAGTTTTATCTTCATCTCACGAAGCAGATCATGCTTAGGTATACCAAGCTGGATCTGAACCTGAGGATGACCAAAATTTGCAATCAAGGATTGGAGGTGCAATACTAATGGAGAATAAAATAAGTATCAATTGAAGAAAAATAATAATGATTCTTTTGACCATTCATAGTTGGAATTTATTTTCTTGGTTGACTCTTTCTGTTGTTCTATTGCCTTCGCAAGAAAGAAAAAGACAAGGGAGAGAGCTGATGGTGATAACCCTGGGTATGTAACATCACAAACTCCAGCCCTGCTTTCTTTTTCATGTTGTACTTTAACTAGTTTATACAAGTAAATTCACTTCAGTGAAACAGGAACTTTTGTCCCACAAAATAAAGGATTCCAAACACCACATAGGAAGATGAAGGTTAGAATCCCCTATAGGTTTGGTAGACAAATTGGTTGAATCAAATAGAATTTGAGTTCTGCTATAAAGAGATTGCTTTAAAGGTCAAACCATGTTAAGACTACACAAACACACATATACAACCATTCAGTCACACAAAAACAAAAAGAATACACATTTAGAACTACAGAATCCCATCTTGTCAAATTATCCTCTTATTAGAAAGAGGAAATGATACTTAATAACTCAATTACAAGAACTACCTGGTCATGAACGTTGTATGGAAGTGTAAAACCAAAGTCCAGCAACAATGTAGCATTTGAAAACTTACCATATCTTATTAGCACCTGAAAACAAAAACAAAAAAAATGCAGAACAGCCTCTAAAGTCTGAGTCACACTTTTATGAAGTTCATGGCCAAAACTATGCCAATTATCAGGTAGTTAATCTATATAATAACAATTAATAACTACATCAGAATAACAACTGGCACTGTAGGAAAAAAATTATTAATCACTTAAATATTATATCACCATTCAGTGCACAATGACACAATCCAATAAAACCAAAAAATAAATATGTTAATTAATTAAGTAACAAACTATTATTACTAGGCTTTATTTTTGTTTATTTATAGTAATGTAACCAATCTTCTATACTTATGGTTTACATAAGAGTATTTTTCAGAAGCAAAGGAAGACCCTAATGTAATTGCACCCAAGTTTGAAAATGATATAGAATAACAGTACAATTAAAAGACAGCAAAAGAAAAGAAAAGCAAACATATAATATGACAAGAAACAACCATGCCCGGAAGCACAAAACCGTGCTTGAGACAAGCTGTGCTAGAAAGAAATCAGAGATGATCAAACTTTGCAACTGGATTTTGCATCAAAGAAACATGTCCGCCAAAAATTAGTCAAGCAAAACCTTCATTTATAAATTATAAGTATCATCCAACCACATGATGGAGCATATGCAACACAGCTACCAGAGGAGCAAAGTGAGCTTAACCATTTTCAACATGCACTTGCAGACCCAGCCACTTAATTAGAAAATCACTTAACTGCAGGGGCTATTATTCCAAAAAATTTAATTTAGAAAGAAACTACTCAACAAACAGCATATCACCTGTTCACCAGGAGCATAGTCACGATCAGCAATGACCTGCACATGTTGGAAGATATTAAACCAAAGTATAAAAGAAATCCAGAGACACCTATAGGAGAAGTCAAAAAAAAAAAAATGGCCAGGAATTTGCATGTTTCCAAGACAGCCCAAAAATGAACCCCCGGTGTATAAAAATGAAAGATCAACTATGCCAGTAGTACATAATAAAAATCCTTAACTATGAACACAGCTTCATGTACCCACAAAAAAAAAAAAGAACCTGCTTATTGATGCATCACACAGTAGACACATTACAGTCAACAAAACTGACCACTTCAATTAAATTCCAGTGACCATCAAAAGATGAAAGAAAAGAGGGGGGGAAGAGAGAGAGAGAGAGAGAGAGAGAAAGAAAGAGAACTTCTGAGCATTGCTTGTCATCATCACTCAACACAATTGCTTCCAAAACCCCATCATGATTTAAGAAATCTGCAAATGGAATCTGTAAAATACTCTTAGAAATCTAATATGTATCATCAAATACAAAAATAAAATTGCCAACCTTACAATAGTCATACCAGAGATAACCCCTTCACACTCCCCCACGCCCGAGAGCCAACTGTTAATTTGATAGTGAAGTTGACAGATAGGAGTAAGCAGATATGAATTTGCAGTATTAGCAGCATATAAATAAATAAGATTATCAAAAACTTCAAATTTCATGAGATAAGATACAACACACATCACATGCTGAATTAATACACAGTAAGATATCCTTCATATAAAATAAGACAAAGCATAAAAATAGGAAATTATTCAGATTAGCAAGGCCCTAGAATCTCATTGCACATCTTCTAAATAAAAAGCCTTCACGGAGTCCCAGAAGCAGAGCTCCCAATAGAAGCAATATAGACTATCTTATCCCACAACTATGGACACCAAATACTTCCAACAACACCATAAAAGGAAAACGCTCCAATGTTTATGCCGTGGCAAATACAGTGTTCAATCAAAAGTTCCAGAAGGCCACCCCAACATATTCCAAACAACTGAGCAGCACAGAAATCAATCAAAATAGGATGGAGAACACTATACCTATCATGAGAACCAGAAATAGGCAACTAATTGGGTGCTCTCACTCATTAAACAATCAGATGAGTATGGAAATGTGATCCATTCACAAGAGAGAGAGAGAGAGAGAGAAAAGACAAGTAAAAGTAGAAGTAACAAATGGGAATCAATGGTTAAAATCCTGTTAATGAAAAAACAAAAATAATTCTTTGAGAAGCTACAATGTATAGCTTCTAAAATGGCTAAAAGCATCATTATCAATATGTTCTAAGTAGAGTAACTTCTGATAAAGTGCATCTGATTGCTAAAAGCACTTTGGGGTTTTAAAATGGAAAAAGAAAAGGCCCATTTAATCAGGACCTAAGAAGTTAAAATGAAAACTGAGATTCTGACGTGGTGATTGAAATCTAAAAGATGATTGTAAGCTAAAACAACTGACCAAGATAAACAGAAATGTCAAAAGTATTCTTGGATCCAGTGACATCAATGAATGAGCTACATCACAAAAACTAAAACTTTCTGATTCTAATATAAAAAAAAATTACACAAACAACTACCTGTCTTTGAAAATAAAGTACCTAGGGGGTAAGATATTCTCCTAAACAGAAGATAAAGAATGAGAAGAAAGCTAACACAAACAAGCTCACCAGTGTAGCAGAGCTCTAGAGTCCCTCAGCATATTTGAATATGGAGATGCCCTTATAGAAACCATGGGTAGAGCACCAAATGGAAGTCAAATCTGATACAACTTAGTGATTATCTAGAGGTGGCAGTTCAGCTGAGTAGCACAATTGACTATAATAGCTCAACTAGGCTCAATTCATGGCTCATTGATATGAAACTCGAACAGGAAAGTAGCTCAGTTAACCAAACGAGTTGAGCTAAACCTTTTTCAAGCTGGACTCATTTAGCTCGGGACCAGCTCAGTTTATATTGTATATTTTATATATATAATTAAAAGCTTGTATTTTACAATTTTAAACAATATTTAATACAATTTTGTAATTATATTATGAGTAAATTAACTATTTAATCCTTAAAAGATTCATTGTGTATCAATTTGGTCCCTAAAAGATTTTTACTGTCAATTAAGTATAAATGTCTTCAAATGCGATTCACAATGATCCTACTATCATACATTAAGGTTGAAGTTAAGAGAGTTTTCAATGTAGCAATCTAAATTTGATATGTCAACTTAATTCTTCACCACCACATAACCCAATATTACAGTCACCATTAAAACAATGCCTTAAGCCCTAAAGTCCAATGTCTTCACAATCCTTACGGCATTCAAAGTAGTGAAGATAGGGATCTACTATGAATAGCTAGCTTGTTCCATAAGTCTAACATAGAATTAACATTCTACATAAGCATAGTAAAACTTTCAAATGAATCATATACTTAGACACCAGATGAATCAACCATTTGCCAAATGTTTTCCAATCAATCTACTTTTGGATCAAATCAACAACACCACATAAGCTAATCTGCCATTATGATCAACCTAATTGATAGAAGAATCATTTTAAGTCACTTTTGAAAACGTTAAAACTCAATCAAGAGTAAAAATCTTTTAAGGATCTAGATGAGACACTGCATATCTTTCAAGGATAAAATAGTTAATTTACTCATATTATTATATTCTTTGTTTTTTTAATTAGACAATTACAATTCCTTAATCAGGTCATGTTATCGAGCTCATTAACATTTGCATTGTTTACTAATTTTTACTAAGCGAGTCAGGCAAAGCATTGAGCTTTAGAATTTTTGGTCAAGCCAAACTCAAACTAAAGTTTTTGCACTAATTCGAGCTCATGCCAAGCTCAAGCACATATCTCTCAATCAAGCTATGCTCCAAAAATGTTAAAACTCAAGTCGGTTCAATTCCAATATAAATAACTTCACCAAAAACAAGTATAGATTATTCTCAAAATAATTCAAGATAGATTTTTAATACTTGCCCTTTTACATTTCATTAATAGAAATCATCTACAATTACTGCATCCTCAAAAGAGAAGTAATATACTAAGCCTTCCACATTTTCAAGTGCATCATTTACCTACAACATGGCTAACATGACTTTCCTTTCTCTTTTTATATATAGAAGTGAATTAAACATTAAAACTACCACATCCTAGAAAGAGAAGTATAATATACTTGATCTACACATTTCAAGTGCATTGTTAACCTAGCTAGAGTACATGTTTTTCCCTTCTCTTTTCATAAACAGAAATCAATTGCAACCTGGATATTTAAGAGAAGCAACATATTTGAGCAGCACATATTTTTTTAGTTCATTGTTTACCTTGCGTACATGCATGCACGAAATCCTCGTATGTATAATCTCCAAAGATTTGAGGGAAATTTTTGAAAACCTGAAATTATAGGACATAGTTGCTGACAATCAGCCTCCTTAAGCCAAAAGCCCAGAAGACTCAACAATTTCCATATTCCTCCCAAGTCCCAACAATAAAATATAAAATTAAAATAAGCAGTCATGCAAAATAAGAAATAGGACTGACTCCAATAAGACTCAATTAAAATGTTCACCCACAAAAGGCATTTCACCACATAACTAGGATTATGAATACGATACTGTGAAGACAAACTTCCCATCAATTCAATGTGACATTAGTAAAATGCACTAGTCATCTTGGCTTATTGCCTATTTGATTATTTGAATATGGTTGCTGATAGTGAGGCATTCTATACGCATGACGTCAGTACCTGTACTACCTATTGTCCAGTGAACAACCCATACATTTTCATATCTGTAAATTGCTTAGCAGTAGGGGGCGCACTTGAACTGAGTACTCATCAAGCTCAACTCTATAAAAGCCCGACTCAGGTCAACTCAAAACTCAATCATGACTAACTTGAAGATCTAGATGAAGCACAACTAGTATTCGAGCTAAGCTTGAGAATCTTAAAACTAGATTCATAAAGCTTAGGAGTAATTCAGTTAATCTAATATCTTTAAAAAAATTATTTTTAAAAAGATTAAAATTAAGAAATTTTTAAATCAAAAAAATTATTTTAAAATTTATATATAATCTTTAAATTTTTTATATTCAATAACTGTTTAGGATTTTTAATATTATTTTCAAAAATTCATATTTGTCAAAAAAAAATTACAATTGATGGCTGAGTTTTGATCTTGGTATTTTTAGTTTGAATCAAGCTCAAGCTTCAATCTCCTGTTCAAAATAAAAATTGAGCTTGATCTAAAATAAAACTTTAAGCTTGAGATCAAACACCCATATGTTTGGCCCGACTGGGCTCAATTTCACCCATACTTAGCAGCAAGCATGCATTCATTATTCCCACCGATGTGTGAATGAAATATTCTATCATATTTCCAAGTCACCAAATCATTCAAAACTAACTTTATTTTATCTACTAGCTTCAATTAGGATAGTTAAAATTATAAGTACACTGAAGTTGGTATTGAAATTTCAAATATAAGACAAAGTATATATACTTGGAAAAAAGTTTAGATACTTTAGTTGCCACACCTGTATATGGAACATGGTGGTCCCATATATGATGAAATTCAGATATAAACTGATTGAAAATAGCTGAGACACAAATGATGAAGGAAGTAAGCAGAAGAATACTTACTGGGCTGATTGCAGAAAAGTCCCTTTCAATTTGAGATCTTTGATTAATAGTTTCCTGATGTACTGAACTATGACGAATCATCTCCAGCTCACTTTCACTCCAAAATATCTATAAGATCCAAAGGTAACCACATATAAGATCTTGAATAATATTTTTTTCTTGACAAAATCATGACACTATTCATATTAGTTTACAAAAACAACAATCAGATATTAACTATTCCAGAAGCTTAAAAATGTGCCAACACCCTTAGTGGTGTAGTGGCACCCGACATTGCCTTTGGGTTTTCCCCTTCTTCAATGTCTTGGATTTAAACTTAGGGCGATGCATGTGTGTATTTACTGGTTTGCCACTCCTACTATTACCCCCCCCCAAAAAATAGCGCTTAAAAAACTGGAGGTATATATAAGAAAACTGGTTTCTAGTTTCCACTCAGTGGAAAGGCAAATAGATTATGAGCACAATATGTTTACTATAGTGTAACTTTGAATTTTATGTGCCTAATAAGGAATTTTTTTAAAAACGGGGGCAGCCTTGTATTACTGTTTTTGTATGTGTACGAAATAAACCAAACACATCAATTTTTTCCCTGCTTCCACCTGAATTCTGGTAAAGGAAAAAAAAAATCAACTATAATCCAATATGCATTACTTAAAAAAGAGCTGACAGAATGCAATTTTTTTTACAGTCCATTTTCTGCAAATCCAGGAAAAAACAATTTGATATAATTACCCAGGAAAATAGTAGGCCCTCTATAAGTAATAGGGATCAAGTATCATTTACCAATTACTATTTTCCTTATAACTCATGCATTAGCAATAGCAGAATCGAACTTTTTCAGTCCAAAAGGCAATACAACAGTTCTCAAGCTGCAATCCTAATTTATAAATGCCTCCTGCTTCCAACAAATCTAAGCTAAACAATTAAGATAATAAATCCATCCATTTGATGTTTGTAAATACATTATTTCAAAGTTCACTCTTATCTCAAGCCTTAGTCTTTGCATGTTAAAAGCAACTTTACATTATGGAAAGAGCAAGAAAAGTTATCACTTAGAAAGAAGGCAGGCAGAACAAATTACAATGCAATGGGCATGATGCCTTGCAGTAATGTATCTTGAACTTGCTTCAACAAAAAAGAAATATGTAATCTCAAATAGGAAAGAAAAAACACTTGCCGTATTATGCAGCTCTCCTGGCTGAGGAAGACGGCTGATATAAGGATTCCATTCAGAGATCTAACAAACAGAGCTAGATATTAAATAGATCTATCACATAAATTTCTTAATATTTCTACTGCACAATGAAATAGAAAAATATTCTTTTGTTAAATTATAGCATTATACTATAGCAAAATCACTCCCAAGTAAGGATCAACACTGTGATAGCAACTTGGTTATATGTCACCTGACCCAGTTTCTGCTCCACTAGAACAGCAATAGCAAGTTTTGAGATATTTCCAACTTCATCACTGATAAAATATCTGATTTCTGGATGGATATTATCCACAGTAATTTGCTGTAAAATTAATTGGTCAGACCCTCAAATCAATTTTGCAGTGTCAAACTATGATATTCATGTAGAAATTTTCAATAAGCTATAATAAGGGAGGCTTACAACACTGTAAGGAACCTTCAAAATGCAATCTCCGGTTTGTATTTTCTTGGAAGCAAACAAAGACCTGGGCACAAGGTATATATTTAGAGATAAACATGCCAAAAATAAATAGGTTCACAACGATGGTCATAACTGAATAGAGATATACCAGCTTTTCTCTCCCATTAAAAAAAAAAAAATGTGCCATGACATTGTCAGCTACTGAGGAAAAGGGGCAAATGAGGCCATGGTATAAACTATAAAGTATAAACCATAAAAGACCCACCTACACCAAAAACCCAATATGCTTTCTAGTTCCTCAGTGATAGGACGCAATGTAACCAATCACTGAGGTCCAAAATAGTGAAATAGAAGCTGCTTACAGAATAAACTTCTTTTTGAAAGACGTACAAAAATATTAACAGTCAAGCATCCAATTTTTTTTTTTCCAATTTCTATGACTATGAAATATACATTGGAAACAATGAGGAATCACAAATACCTTTGTACTGGCAATAAACTTAAAGGTGCTTCATTTTAGTCAAATATATTTATAGCTTCAATTTTCTGGTTAGCAGTCTGAAGTATGAACAGTCTTACACTCAAACAACTGACCCAAAATTTACCGTCAATCAATATTTAATACTAAAGTAGCTTTCAGTCAGAAGCTAGATTACGAAACAAGCCATCTCTAGGCGCTAGCAATATGATATGTTACTACAGCTTTCGAGAAGCACAGCTGTTCCATATCCACGCTTGAACGATATTTTCCCAATTAAAACATGAACTGAGATGAATAATCAGAAGTTGCAGAGCAAGATACCCACCTGCCATATGAAGATTTCCCAATTGAAAGCGCAGACGAAATGGTAGAACCAGCTTTTCGCTCCAACCATGGGAAAAAATCATCACAATCATCGTCCAAAAGGCCAGACACCTGGTGCAAAATTGCAGTAGCAGATTTCTGTATTGATGATCTAGCTAAGTCCCACAGTTTGGGGTACTGGGAAAATTGAAGCATGAAATTTCTAAAACTAAAATTAAATTATGCAATTTTCTTGGAGGAGAATAATATGACGGCGCGAACCTGGAATTCTGCGAAGGAGGAAAACTGGAGGCGAAAGCAGGAATGTTGAGGAGCGTAGGAAACATTGCGTCGAGACCACCACAGGTGAGTACTGCGAGCACGCAATAGCATTGCAGACATGAGAAAACAGAATCACAGCTATGACTGGCTCGTAGGACGTCGCCTGCGAAAAATACACATACAGAGACAAAAATGGTGGGGGAATCCCAATTTGAGTTGCAGATCAAGAAGCAAACGGAGCAGTATTTTGCATTGAAAAGAAGTGGGTTTTCTTTTTTTAGGAAAAGCCGAATAGGGAGGCCATGGGCCCGTATAAGCAGAGAAAGACATAGGTGATAAGATTTTTTTTTTATTCTCTTCATCAACGATTAATTGTGCATTGGAAAACACATTTTCAAAACAAGATTTATGTCATTTATTACATCTTTAATTAAAATAATAATAAATGACAATAAGATATTTGATAAATAGCTTTTTGAGGATACATAGTAAATATCTTTTTGTTTAACTTTTAGCTTATTTAAATGTTTTAGATATTTGATTAAGTGTATTTTGATGAATGATAAATAACTATTCAAATCATCTTTTTGGTCTTCGAAAGGTTAAAGAACATGTTGTGAGTATTTTTAAAATCATACAAATGGGTTACTAAAAGTTCAATAGACAAGTCTAACTGATGAGGGCCCAGCTCATCCAGGATTGAGGCTATTGGACTAAGACATCAAATTGCTCAATACGAAGATAAGGTCACTAGTCTGTCAAAACAACAATCTCAGGTCGTGAGAACAAGGCCTAACTCATAAAATGCATCCCCAACTATCAATTCAAGAAAAT
>JANHAO010023528.1:0-11881 GCA_026873985.1 Saraca asoca
GATTAAGTTTCTTTAGGAATCTTTATTAGTTTGCACAGATCTTAAAGGGCTTAATTTAATCTAATTCCACAAAAGTAGGTAATTATATTGATTTAAGTACTATTATTAGACCTTGAAAGAGGCTATTAATTAATTTTGACAAAACCATCCTTAATTAATTAAGTAATCATAATAGGAAATAACTCAATTAATTATTAAAGATCATAATTATGGTGAAACCTTAATCCTAGGCCTTCTTAGAATTGAATCTTAATTATTATTTTATTACTGCTATTTTCCTTCTATCTCTCTATTACTTTTACTGTTCTTATTTGATTTAGGCATCCTACGTTGCAAATAGCTGATAATTGATAATAAAGATCCCTGTAGGACACGACCCATATTCGCTGGATTCTACTACAGCTACATCATGCACTTGCAGAAAATAACACATCAGAATGATGTTAGCTTAGAGAGACAAGCAGAGTGGTTGAAGGAGTAGTTCAAGTGGAATAGGTTGAAAACCCACATAAAGATTCGAGCAACTAGTGCTCGAAAGGAGAAACCTTGATGGAAGCTGTGTCAAATAGAGGCATCGATGAAGGCATTGACATTTGAAGTGGGGGAGAATGTCACAAGTCGACCTTGTAAACTAATCCGGTAGGTAAACATGCTCAGTATTGGATGAAACTTGGCATAAAAATTAGGTATGGAGAAAAGGCCTTATGACGTGAATTTGAGAGAAAATGCACTTGTAAATTATTTTTCTAAATTTTTCCTGTTTTGGGGGTACTTGTTTCTTTTAGCATCGATTATTTATCTAGTATGAGTAGAAAAATACATGATTGCAATCCTTGCATTTTTATCTCCGCATATATATGAGATGGCACATTAGAACTCTTAAAAGCTAGGAAAAAGGTCCTTATGTCAACTCAGAAAAAGTATGTTTATTCTTGTCATCAAGACTTTTGTTTAGAATACTCTTTAATGGGGTGCGTCCAATGACTAGATGGGCACTATGACTCGAGCTAAGGATCAGAGGTGGAGCTTAGAGATATTCTCCTTACATACTCAAAACTATATAATGAGGCGTATATTAATAAAATAGAGTTGTCTCTTTCCTTATTTTTAAAAAGTCCCTTCTCGATCACTAGAGGCTTCTTGTGCGGCACATTTTTTTGAGACTCGATATGCACTAATGTTTCAACCACACAATTATGTTTGCTTGTGGACATGTAGTGCATGGGATTTTGGTTGTATGGGTGACAAAATGCTCAATGTCCTAATTATCTATCCAAGTATGGCTAGAATTTATTCGAAGGCTGGCATGTTGGCCAACAATTGATGACACACATAGCACAATTTCGGCTAGAGAGCTACTAGCCTATGATACTAGGGCATGTGAGGAGTGCACTTGTTATGGAGGATTTGCTTTAATGAATTTACATTGAAATATCATGTATGCATATTATTTGTGAATTTATTATTTTGTACAAATTTAAATGCTTCGTGATATAATATACAAATTTGATTATTAATTATTATTTTCTCCCGATTCTAACAATAAAAAAAGCATATATATGAATTCAACCTTATTACGTAGAAAATCTTCAATAATGGGTCAAGAAAGTCATCATCAACATAGAAGATAGAGTTTTGCTTACTACATAAATATTTTTGAAAAAAAAAAGGTTACAATTTTTTTGTAAGTTTTTTTCAAATCACAATTTCCTAATGTTATGTAATTTTTTTTGTTGATTAATATTTATATGATATTTTACAACTTTACTAATTGGAATTTAAATTTTCAATATGCAACCTTTGAAGACAATATGCTCAAAAGATAGTATTACTCAATTCAATTGAACTAGGGACGGACTCACTCAGGGTCGGGGGGCCATGGCATTGGTCTCTTTGATGGATAAAGTTGTCCAATGAATATTGTCATTGGCCAAGTTTAAGGCTCATATTTCATTGGCAATAATAAGTTCTATGAAATAAGATTTGGAGAATAGTTAGAACCAATAATATGTTTAATGTTATTTTGTACCTAAGTACTCTTATGATGAAGTCCAAAGAGAGTAACAAACACTAGTCACCTTTGCTCCCTCTTTTATTTAGCAATATGTATATATATATATATATATAATCATGTTTTAAGAGGTGTTTGAACCTTACATAGGGTAGTAGCATAATATAATTTAGCCCACTTATTTTATACAGTCAACATAGGATAAATTAATCTTCTCCCTTTTGATGTAATCAAATTAATTACTTTTGATTAGACTTCTTATCCTCTCTTTTTTTTCTTCTTGTTTTCCCCTTGGCTTCATCATATTATGATCGATTAAAGAGAAAAAATATGAAGAATATAGACAAAATATTGATTTAATTTATTATTTTATAATTTCATAAAAAAATGTTGAAAATTTTATAATTTTCAAATAATACAAAATAACTTTAATATAAATTATTTTTAAGAATAAGGATAATTTTGTCTAGATAAAATTTTTAATACTATAATGCTATGTACATATTTGAGAATAAACAAATAACAGTATAAGTATTATATCATATACTAACATGTTTGCTTATCCTTTCATTATCTTATCCTATAATATTATGTTTGCTTATTCTATAGGGCTGAAAATGAATGTGCCAACTCATGAACCACAATGGTTCAACTCAAAAATTAGTTTGATGAGTTAAGTTCATGAACTAAATGAGTTGACCCCAATTTGATAGATTGACTCGTTTGCTAAATGAACCAAACTCGATTCATAATTAGTTTGACTTATTTGGTTCATGAATTAACTCGATAAATTAATTATATTTATACATATTTCTTAATAATATTTATGAAATAAATTATGATATTAAATATAATATTATATATTATGTAATGTATTTAAATGATTTTGAATGTCATTTTTAGACTAAATGAATTAAATGAGTCAACTAATGAACCAATAATAAGAAGTGGCTTGGTTCATTTTTTGTTCACATTTTTTTATTTGAAATTTTGGTTCATTTGATTAGACTAAATGAGCTATTTAGTTGAGTCTAGTGGTTTGCAAGCTTAATTTGAGCCAAATTCAAACAAAAAATTTTAGTTTATTTAAATACGAGTTAAGTTTTAAGTTAAGCTAAATTCATTCAAGTCAGGCCTAGCTAGTTCACAACTTGACTCATGTCCACTCTTATTATCTTATCCTATATTATACTATCATGTCCTCAAAATGCCATTTAAAGTTTTCTTCAAATGTTAAGGGAGTAATTTATAACTTATTTAAAATTTAATGCTGTAATTTAGAAAAGGGGTGAATTTATTTATTTTAAAGCATAAACTTCATAATATAAAAATTATATAAATTGGAAAAAACTAACACTTAAAAATGATTATTCTTGTAGCCATGGAATGATTTAATTATATATGTAAAAATGAAAAATGAGCATGTATCCTTATATTTGGTTGGTTAAGACACAATGTGCAAACTAAGAAGAAATTAAATAGAAGATTATAAGACTAATTTCCCCTAGTGTAATATCTCAAAAGAAAAATTATTGAAGGATCGAAGTGAAAAAGTTTAAAATTTCACTTGGGCCAGATTGTAATTTCTTATCTTTCAGTAAGGCCTATTTGAAGTTGGTGGAAAGCATGGGGTCAAATTGTAATTTGCCCCATTTCCTTTTGTGTATATATTTTTCCAACTGCTCCTTCTTTCTCATACTTTCCCTTTCCCGAAGCTTCCTTCGATAGACCTAATAGAGCTTCTGACTATCCAATTGCAAGTTGTCATGTTGTGCCATTTGATGCCTTCCGGCTAGTGATTTTCTTCTTCTCTGGTGCCTTTCATCTTGCCGCTCAGCCAAAGAAGTTGTCCTTCCCCTGTTTTGTGTTATCCTTGCCGGTAGCTCCTCCTTCTATTTCTTGCCATTTGATGAGCCAATTGCCGGCCTTCCTTTGTTGGCCACCTCCTTCACCTTCCTCCGATGCCTCTTCCATCTAGTTCAGCTCATGGTAGTCTTCTCTCTCTTTCTTTAGCCATTTTGGCTAGTGATTGAAACCAGCCCACTGGTGGCGATCTATCACTAGCTGAGCTCTCCACTTATACTTTGGAGGGTGGTGAGTATTCTTAGAACAAAAGATTTATTTTATAGGAAGTTTACATTAAGTTTTCAAGATGGTCTACCAGAAACCCGAACCCTTAAAGTTGAGGTATGTTGAAATATTGTTATTCATCAGCACCAGATAAATTCCCTTGATGAATCAAGCACACCAACGGCAAATTTTTGGAGCTTTAGCTAAGCTAGCTTTCTAAGGATTGTTTAAGGTGAGTGGATGATCCTCCTCACTAAATCCCATTTATAAATATGAAATAATTTTAGTATATGAAATATTATGATTTTTTTTAAATAATAGAATTTTCCTATATATCATAAGGTTTTGAAAGTATTTTATATGTCGTATGTGTGCATGAAATGGTTTGCTGTGATAAAATGATGCATTTTTGTCTTGTTTTATGTCATTAGAATTGGTGATTCTATTTTTTTTCCTATATGATGATTAGATATGAAGATGCATCAACCAATTTATGTATGTTTTGATAAATGTTGCTTATCTGAAATAGGATTTTCATGTTACTTGATATTTTTAGATTATTGATTTGAGATTTTAGACCCATTGAAAAATTTATTGATAACCCTTAAGTGCACTTGGAAACAATACATCATATAGGCATGATGGATGGATACAAGTGTGATGGATGGATTGAAGGGATGGTATGGAGTTATATTTATGATGTATAGTTACCTCTGGGAATTTTTCTATTGGAGTTCTAGTTGGTTGTTTTGCATTAGCATTATTATATTTTTATAAAACTTATTGTATATTTTCTTATGATCTTATCGTGATGGATAGGGGTGCTAAACAGACCCGTCCATGTAGAGCGGGCCTCGCCCGTATGGATGCAAGCCTAAATGGACCAAGCCCATTTAGGCCCGCATTTAAATGGACTGACTATTGCTTGGTCCAGTCTACAAAAAAATACGAACCAGTCTGCTAGGCTTGTGGACTTTAGGCTAATTTAGCACTAAATTGGCCGATCCGCATGGGTTCGCACAAGTCCACATAAATGAGGGCCCAAATAGACTTGGCCTGTTTAGGCCTGCATTTAAATGGACTGACCATTGTCTGGTCTAGTCCGCAAAAAAATATGGACCAGCCCGCTAGGCCCGCAGACTTCAAGCCTGTTTAGCACCCCTAGTGATGGATATTTCCCATAGTATCATGTATTGTTATATATTTCATTTTGTTAAATATCACATTATAATTCTTTAACTATCCTAATGGATAAAGCTTCCAAACTTGTTGTGAAGTTATGACATTTAAATGGGTAAGCCTATTTTCATAGCTATATATATATACACTTTTGAACATGGTTTATAAATGGGGTTTTGGTGTTCATGAGATTGTCTACTTATTGAGTTTCTATGAAACTCACCCCTTTTCTTTTCTATGTTTTTCAAAACCGCAAAATTCTCCTATCATCCCTCTACCTTACATCGATACGGGATTTTCTCTTGGATCAAGTGGATTATTCCTATAGATAATAAAGGTATATAAATGGTGGAATAACCAATGGTAATTGGTAGGATTGTATATGCATGTGTTGTGTATGATTGCTAGATGCCCTATAGGATGTAAATTGCATAGTCTAGGCCACTACATATTATTATGTTGTTATATAGGGTGTGATGGGTGTGTAGCCCTTTTGATATTGTACAGGCCTTAAGGTTAGGTGTCCAGAAAATAGAGGAAACTCTTATCGAATTTTCATTAGAATTTTAATATATAAATATTTCATTGTGGACTAATGCAATAGTGAGTCATTGGTATGTAATTGCATTGTAAGGCTTGTAGGGGTTTCCTAATGGTGACCTTTTACGCCAATCACATTCTGTGGATCGGGTCGTGGCACTTAGAATAACAGAATTTTAGGTTGTTAATCTTATGGCATCTAAAGTGTTTGTGCTACAAAAGTGTCAAATAAATCAAAATCTTAAGGGCAACTATAGTGAGTTAACTTTGCTGATTAAGGGGTGGACGATCTTGGGATTGTAACCATAATGATGCCAACATGGTATAATTTCATTTGAAAAAATATTGTAAAATATCTTCGATGTTGTTGAATTTTATGTCCTCCATCTGTATAAACTTAGAAATTAAATTTGTACACTACAAAAAATTTGGAATTGATGTCCATCATACACTTAATTAACCATTTTATTAAATTATATAATTTTTTTTCATGAATTTTTAAATAAGAATAATAATATTATTGCATATTTTTTATCTCATCATTTTTTCAAACATAATTTTTATGTGATATGATTAGTAAAAATTAAATTAGATATATAAAATTTTAATTAAATACTTGAAAATAAGTTATAAAATTATTTGTAACAAATGATGCAACAAACCCATATATAATATTATTTTGATTCTTACTTAAAAAATTTATTAAAAATTATGTAATTTAATAAAATAATTAAGTGAATGATGAATGTTAATTCTAAATTTTATATAATTTAAGAATTTAATTTACGAATTTTTAAAATTAGAATGAACAAAATCCACTTCAAGGTTATATGGCATATTTTGCATTTTTTTTCCTTTTCACCTTGTGGTACATGAAATACAATGCAGCAAAACAGAACTAATGCTAACATTTGGAACAAGATCTTCTCCAAAATGTACGATCTTAACAATGTTTTTTACTGGATACAATTACCTCGGAATGATCAACATGAATGTAGTTAGTAGTTATTCATGTGATGGAATATTTTCATAGGCCAATAGTCTTGATGCAAGTAAAAAGGATACACATATGGTTATGCATTCATAAAATGTTACAATTTTTTAATCATGAACTTAGCATAATTTATAAATTTATTTTATAAATGTTAAGGTATTGTTATCTCATTTGTGATATTAAAGTTGGTTTTTGTAAAAGTACTTAGACAAGAATGGTGTACTACGTATTTTTTAGTGATGGGTCAGATTATTATTCAAATAACAAATAACATTTTATAAGATAAGTCCCTATTCCTAACACTCTAATCTTACTACATTCATCCTATAGTCTGTAGAAAGTGAACTCCCATTTCAATGACAGTCAATATTTACAAGAGGAGTGAACTTATCAATGTAATCAACATCATATCATGAATTAGATGCCAAATGTAGGTAAATTCTTATGCTTATTTTATTTCACTCACCATAAAAAATTGTGTGATTTTCAATGGAAATTTTTTACAGATTCTTTTTGTCAAAAATTTAACCAAAATTTAAAAGGTTGTTGGTTATCAACCGCCATAATTCATTGGAAATATTTTAAAAATCCATCAAAAATTCATCGTATACTAAAATCCGTTAGAAAATGGGCACAAATTTTAAAAAATTTTGCTCATTGTTTCTAACAAAATTTTGGATGGATTTTAGTGTATGATGGATTTCTAATGGAAAAACCTGTTGAAAATTTCAAAAACTTTTATCCTATGATCTACTATTCATTCTCATTTTTTCTCTTCATGTACTGCATTAGAGCTCTTTCTTACTTTTCCAACTTGATTCTTGTACTTTTAAAATATTTTTCATAAATCTAAATCGATTAAATTGTTCTAACTGCTTTATTTTACATTTTTGCCTATTATTATTTTTTAATTATAATGTGTTTCATGATTTAATTGGATTTTCTTATTCTGCTTTATGCTGTTTTAGGCTTCATTTTATGTATGAGTTTTTTTGCCGCGTTTCTTACTTAGACATTGAGGTTAGTACATATTTTTAATTATTAGTTGATTAATTATTAAAAAAATTTCATATTATTAGAGTTAATTTTTAATTATTGGTTGTATTTTCTTGTATGCTTGAATTAAGATTGACTAATTATATTTACTAAATTATATTTAGGAATTATATATATTGAATTAGATTATATATAATTAAGTAATTAGATGGCATACTTGAGAGTGCTGTTAATATTACTTTAGGAATTACATATATTTTAAGTTAGAATATATTTTTATTTTAGAAATTATATATATTTTGATTTTATTAATTTTTAAAATTAGTAACTTTCTTGTATATATTAATTATTAATTTTGTAAATAGATTAACTATTGTTTATTTTTTACTATGTATGAGAAAATATAATAATGGATGTTGGGTGGTCAGACATTGCAACTCACTTTAAACGCAATTTAGAATAGCCTTTAAATAGGGATGCTCAGAACTTTTAAAAAATGTCAGAAATAGTACATTAGCCATTATGGACAAGTTGTACTAACCATTCAAAGTTGTCATTAATAGTAAGGATGTTAAGCATAAAATCTTACTTGAACTTACCATAGAATTCCTTTAATTAGATTATGCAAGTTATGACCGAGACACACCCGTTTGATAATGTTGTTCCTCCTAACTTTTATGAAACAATGAAATTAGTGAACAAGTTAAGATTGGAGCATCAGAAAATACATTGTTGTATGAAAGGGTGTCTGTTGTTCTACAAGGAGGCTAAATTTGATAGAGAATGTAGAATTTGGAATTCAACTAGGTATAAGGAATGGAGGATAGGCTAGAATAGTAAAGAAGTTCCTTTCAAGAGAATGTATTATTTGCCCTTAATCCCCAAGTTGCAAAGGTTGTATGCTTCGATGAAGTTGGCTTCTCATATGAGATGGCATCATGAGGATCAAAGGGAGAAGGGGACTCTCTATCATCCTTTGGATAGAGAAGCTTGGATACAATTTGACCAAAAGTACTCAGAGTTAGAAAATTGATCCTTGAATTGTAAGACTTAGGTTATGTTCTGTTGGATTCACTCCATTCAATCATAAGACTACACCATATTCGTGTTGGCTAGTAATAGTCACTCTTTATAATTTGCATGTGGATATGTGTATCACATCTCCATATATGTTCCCAAATTTAATCATCCCAAGTCTGGAAAATCCAAAGACTAAAATTGATGTGTTCATGTAGCCATTGATGGATGAGTGACTATGCGACATTATTTATAGTTGTATGATTAAATTTTGATATGAAATTGTGTTATTCTTAGGCTTACAATCCTTCAAATGGTATGGTCAATTAATATCTATTGGATTTAGCTTGAGGGTCCTTTAAAGGCAATCAAAATATTTCCAATGTATTTTGTTAATGGGTATAAGTTTCACATATACCAATGGAGTCAAGGGAAAAAATTAATAATGAAGTATGTGTGAAGGGCACATGGAATATCATAATAGGGGAAGATGACTTCTATGGAATTTTTAAAGAGATTGTATAACTTGAGTGCCCAAGATTGCCAATCAAAAAGGCAATAATTCTCCACTATGAGTGGTTTGATCTTGTGTTAGGCCATAGTATGAGAGTGCAACCCTAGTATGGTATAGTTGAAATCAAACATACAGAACAATATGCCAAGTATGACCCCTTCACTATTGTATAACAAGTTGCACTAGTATATTATGCACTATACCCATGAATAAAGAGAGATAAGTAAAGTTTATGGATTGTTATAAAGACCAAGCCTCGCAAAATGGTCGAGAATAAACACATTGCAGAACATGCTTACTAGGATGATCATATGTCATATGCATATCGGTTGATTCCAACAAATGATTAAATTGTTAGCTTGCATGATGAAAATGGTGGATACAAGGAGGTGGGTAGGCTAATAGATGTAGAACATAAGGACGATGCTGATGAAGACAAAGAAAAGGATGCAGATGATGATATGGAGGAGGAATCAGGTGAATGATACTACCATTCGATGCGTGACATGTTCATTTGTTACCTAAATATATAAGTGCTAAATTACTTTATTCATATTTTAATATATATGATTATTTTCTAATTATGTTATGTGTGAATATTTGCAGATGATAGGCTATAGGGGTATTGGACAAGAAGGTAGATGACAATGGTCATAGGAATGAGGTTCCCCTAGTAGTAGTTTTCTTGCAATTGTTAACTAAAGCCCCCCGACTATCATTCCTCCTAACTATACTTTCATGCCTACACTACAACTTACATATGGCTAGATGGAGCCATTTGCATAGCTATCAGCATAAACACAGTCATAGCAACAACAAGACCCATTCCCAAAGATAGCTGGGACACCATTAGAAATGGAGCCTCCATCTTTAGGAGGGCAATCTTTCTCTAGACAGCCTTTACTCCCCAGGGTACCTATACTTGGTCATGGGGAGACTATTATGTCATATAAGATGGGGTATGTATTCTTGTTCATGTGTTTTATTTTTTTAATTTCTTAACTATGTTTATTTTTATTTATTAATATGATTTTTCTTAACCCACGAGCTAATAGACACGATTCACCATATTATCACGAGCAAGTATGAAGGTATGGCCTACATGGAATAGTATTTCAAAGCCCACCAGCTAGATGCTATATACGAAGTTTGGGTTAAGTTTCAAAAGTTTTTTTATAATTTAAATTTATTTTTTAAAACTATTTTTTGATAATTTAATGCTCTCCTTATTTTCTAATTGCAAAAGTATTGGAAACGGAACATTTCTTATGAGAAAGACATGGGAAAGAACTTTAACCACAAGGGTTCTAACAAAATGAAGGATATGATGGATGAGGTGTAAATGAATAAGCTCGCTCAACCTAGTTGGATCAAGGATGTTAGCCTTATTAAGAGATTGCTAGTCCTTTTAGTTTAGGTAAAAAAATTATTTTGATGTTGAAAAATAATTTTATAATGAAAAACAATTTTACAATGAAAAACAATTTTAATCAATTTTTCATATTATTGTTTCATATTATATTTTATTGTTTGTGTCAATTTGTTTTACAGGATTCAAAATATATTCGTGATTCAAGAAGATCCAAGATTACTTTTAGGATTTATTTTTATTTTTAATAGGATTTCTTGTAAATAAACTCAATTGATCCTTGATCCAAATCTTTTTAACTAAACAATGAGGTAGAAAAACTATTTGAAGAAAACAAGTTTTATAAAAACTATTGTACACTTCATACATCGATTTATCAAAGAATAATTTTCAAAATTCCTTTCACCGAAAGCTAGAAAAAATACTTATTTCGATGCAGCAATTGATGCGAAGACTGTGAATAACAAACTATACTTCGATTACCACACTAATTAATTAGTTATAACCACTTGTAATCGATGTAATAATTGAAAGTTAGTTATTCTATTACAGACAGTTACAGCAGTTATTTAGCCTAACTTCCTTTCCTATTTAAACGATTTTCTCATTCTTTTTCAATATGATTTTCATCACAATTCAATGCGAAATTATTAGAAAAAAGATTCAAAACATTTTTTTCTATTTGCCTCATCAATTTCTGAAGATTCTATCAAGTTTCTTGATTAAGATCTACTGAGCTTATATTAGATAGTTTGAGATTTTCATCTCAAACACTGGTATTGTATTTCCTACTTCTTTTCTACTTCTATTTCTTTATTTTTAAGATTTATAGGGATTTAGAAATCTTGTATAGGTTAGCAAGAACCTATTAATGTTGTATTTTTCTTTTGGTTTAGAAGAGCCTACCCTAATGCTTCTAGGTTAGCAAAAAGTCTGTTAAATTCTTGTGTGTTATAAAACTAGCAGTTTAGAAGCCTAGTAATTGATAACAAAATATTTCACTTATTTAATTATCCTCTTACTAAGCTTTTTAAGGTCCAAAATGACTTACTTTCAGCTGTGTTATTTTATATTTATGGTGTGGTTTCAATTGGCAACATTAGAAGAAATTCTATAGAATTTGGCTTTGTTGAGTAGTTTCTGTATTTTGGTTATAACTTGAGCTACACTTGTCCAATTAATGTGATTCTT
>JANHAO010023529.1:0-11873 GCA_026873985.1 Saraca asoca
TCTTCTTTATTTTCTATTTCTTATTACTTTCTCTTTTCTTCAATAAATCTGGGTAGTTAAAGTGTAAAGATTCTAATAATTAAAATAGCTTCCCTATGGGATCGACTCGTATTTGCCGGTATTAGCTACAACTACGCCATGCACTTGCAGAATTTATACTATCAGTTATGCAACAATGAAGGGATCATACTTGGCATATCATCTTGTATGTTTGATTTCAACTATACTATAATAAGGTTGCATTCTCATACCATAACTTAACATAGGACCAAACCACTCATAAGGGAATAGTACCACCCTTTTGATCGGCAATCCTGGATACTCAAGCTATACAAACTCTTTAAGATTGACATAAAAAGCATCTTCCCCTATTGTGACATTTCCTATGCCCTTCACACATATTCCACTGTTAATTTTTTTCGTTAACTACATTGGTCTGTGTGAAACTTATACCCATTGACAAAATACATTGAAAATGTTTAACCGCCCTTAAAGGAGCCCAAGCTAAATCTAAAAGGTATTGATTGACCACACTATTTAAGGGATTGTGAATTTGAGAATAACACAATTTCATATCAAAATTTCATCATACAACTATAAACAATGTCACATAGGAAAAATAATTATGGGTCATACTTACAAAAGAGAAAAATCAAAAAGTGAACTAAGTATTGATCATTGCTTCAATGTCTTTATCTTTCATATTTTGATACATAGTCTTCAACGAATTAACAAACATACTGCAAGGAATAACAATTTAGTATTCTAAATTTGATGAAATCAAAGTTTTAGATATAGAATGATTTATGAAGATAGCTACACAAATACTTACTCTTTAAATGACTCCACTTCTTCATAGCTTAAAAACACATGTATTGTGGCTAATTTCAATTCTTCATCATCTAAATATTACTCTTGCCAAAACTTAGCAAAGTGTCCTAGAAGATTGAAGATGGAAAGAATAGGCTTCATTGTTGCATTGCCACCCCAGTCATCATGCCTACTAACTCTTGGGCTTTGGCATTGCACATTAGAGCTAAAATAGTATTGACAAAAGTGAGCTATCTCTTCAGTGAAATAAGCTTCACATATACTTCCTTTGGATCTAACTCTGCTGATGACTTTCTTCTTCAACTTGTTAAAAAATCTCTCAAATGGATACATCCATTGATATTGTACATAGTTGTCTACCCTTGCTTCAAATGGCAAATGAATGAGCAAATGCTCCATTAAGTCAAAAAACCTAGTAGGAAGATCCGTTCAAGCTTGCATATTATCGGGGGGGAATATTTTGTTCCACTTAGAGCAATTCATCTTTTCCTAGAACTATTAAGCATAATTCCCTAAAGAATTGACTCAACATACTTAGAGCCCTCCCTACAAAATCTAGGAGTCCAAAACAAAAAAGCAATAGGCAGTAATATTTCCATGAAAATATGACAATCATGGCTTTTCACACCAAGTATCTTACCATTGCCTACATTAACACACCTATCCAATTTAGTGGCATAATCATCAAGTATCCTTAACTACTTAACCCACTCACAAATTGCCTTTCTCTCCTCCAAGCTCAAGGTATATGAAGCTTTAGGTTTATGTATTTTTTCATTTACAGCCTCTTTATGCTCCAACTCCTTTCTTCTATAGTATTCAAGCAAATCTAACCTTGCTTTACTATTGCCTTTGGTTTTCCCTTTAACATCTATCATTATATAAAACACATGATCAAAGACGTTCTTTTTTATGTGCATGACATCAAGATTGTGTCAAAGTGAGATCGCTTGCCAGTATAGCAAGTCCCATAATATGCTTCTCTTAGTCTAATTGTGTTCACCCCATATCTTGGCATCTTGATTGGCCAAGTTTTTTTGACTTTTTGAGTTGAACAAACCAGATCAAATTTTTCATCGATTAATCTTGAAAGTGGTTCAGATCTTTCCACTCTATTTTTAATAAAGTTATTCTTGTTTCTCTTGTAAGGCTAATCATATAGTATAAACTATCTATGATAATCAAACCATGATTGTTTCTTCCCATACTTTAAGGTGAATGCTTTTATGGATTACATACATTTTGGGCAAGCTAATTTTTTAGTCATTCACGAACCAAATAACATCCCATATGTAGGAAAGTCATTGATAGTCCACATCAATACGGCCTTCATTTGAAAGTTTTATTTCATGGAAACATCATATGTTGAAACACCATCACTTCACAAAATAAGTAACTCATCTATCAATGGCTACATGAACATATTGATTTTACTCTTTGGATTTTCTAGACCTGGGATGATCAAGCTCAAAAACATACATGGAGTTATTATACATATATCTAGAGGCAAATTGTAAGAAATGACTTTTAATGGCTAATATGAATACGATGCAGCATTATGATTGAATGAAGTGAATCCATCAGAACATAACCCAAGTCTTACATTTCAAAGATTAGCTACAAACTTTGAGCACTTTTGGTCAAATTGTTTCCAAGCTTCTCCATTCAAAGGATGACATAGAATGTCTATCTCCCTTTGATTCTCCTAATGCCATCTCATATGAGGAGATGACTTTATCTAATCATACAAACTTTGTAACTTGGGGATTAAAGGCAGATAATATGTTCTCTTGAAGAGAACTTGTTTGCTATTATCCTTTGTTTTTTATAACAAGGTGAACTGCC
This sequence comes from Saraca asoca, assembly GCA_026873985.1. Lineage (NCBI taxonomy): Eukaryota > Viridiplantae > Streptophyta > Magnoliopsida > Fabales > Fabaceae > Saraca > Saraca asoca. The sequence continues at coordinate 2,677 of JANHAO010023529.1, forward strand.
AATTCTACATTTTCTATCAAATCTGGACCGTTATAGAACATGTACCCTTTCATACAACAGTCTACTTTATGATGTCCCAATCCTAACTTCTTCACTAACTTCCTTGTTTCATAAAAATTAGGAGGAACAACTTTATCAGATGGTCGTGTCTCCGTCATAAGTTGCATAATTTGATAAAAGGAATTCTATAGTAAGTTTAAGTTAGATTTTATGCTTAACATTCTACTCATGATAACTCTAAATGGTTAGTACAATTTATCTATAATGACAAATGTATAGTTTTAATATTTCATAAAAGTTTTGGGCATCCCTATTTGGAAGCTCTTCTACATTGTGTTCAAATTGAGTTCCAATGTCTGGCAAACTAGCATCTAACACTATATTCTCATATATATTACTTGTATAATGCAAATCTCATGTCACACCACTCAAAAACTCTCCCTTTTCTATAGGTCTCTCTTCATCATGATCAGTTTATCATCAATAATCATATTTAAATCTCTATATGTTATGGGTGGTTCCCCGATATAGGATAAAATGAGACGAATCTAGCTGAGAAGAGCCCCGAATCACTTAGAAGTGTTAAGTTCACAAAGAAGGGAGGTCGGCTCACTGATCGTGAGCATGGAATGCAAAGTGAGCTTAGAAGACAAAAGCCTATGCTCACCAGGCAGAACTAATCTTGGGTCGCTAAGAGGGGCAAGCTCAATCTGAGATATTCACCTTGCAAGCTCGAGGATTAATCCATGGCACCACATGTCACATGACCTATGTCCCAATCAAAGGAGCGGCCCCCAATCTCAAGGTACGGATGAGTCTAATCAACAGCCAAGAGCACATCTTATTAGTCGATAGAACAGCCCTCGAGGGAAGACACCTGCCTACAAACATTGCAAACCTTATTGAGTAGAGTCTAAATTGTCTGTACGGAATAGCTACGTGATGTAACTAGTGTATAAATTAGGAAATTACCATTGTAACCTCCTCTGCTTCTATAAATAGAGTCAATAAATTGAAAAAAGAGGAAGAAAAGAGAAAAAAAAAAGGGAAACTCTATCAAAATACTAAGAGAAAAGCTTGAGGGAAATCTTGTGTACTGTAGCTCCGTCTAAATAGTGAAAACCACCACCTTAAAGGTGAATACAATTTAGTGTGGATGTAGAGGCTAAACTGGCTTTAACCGAACCATGATAAAAATGCTCTTGGTGACCATTTTCCTTCTTCTTCACTCTTTTTCCTATTTGTTCACTCGCTTGCAGCTTATATTTCAAGTGTTGACTAAGATCTGGGTTCCCTAAACCAAATTTTTCCATCAATATTTTGGCACTAAAATGAGGGCTCGAGCCTCCAAGCTATTCTCCCTCTGTTCTTTAAGGTTCATTGAGCAGCCGTAATGGTAGAGGGAAGAACAACTAGGAGCATTGACATTGTCATTGGACAACTAGAAGATTGCGTAGAACAACATGAGTTATTGCTAGGGGGCTCAACCTCCCCCATAGCCGACGTATCTACCATCCCAATGACAGACGCGATCAGTAATGAGGCACCATCAACCTCCCCCTAGCCAGTTACCTTTAAGGCTGATGGAGTGCAAACCTAGCATCAACGTCAAAAAGTGCTTGAAATCACAATGAAGAAGGTGGCCACAATGGTTAAAGTGCTAGCTCAGGTGCAAAAACAGGCTCAGGTCACAGTACCTGGAAGGGGCCAATACATTAATGCAACACACCCCTCTCTCTCATAAGAAGAGTCAGAAACTTGATGAATCCACAAGAGCCAAGGCAGCTAACCCCCGAGTGCTCATGTCACCCGAAAGGCTTGGACAGGTCCAATCAGAGGCATATCCTAAGCTTTCGTCCCCGCGATCAGGAGAGAAATAAAAGCTAGCGACCTTCCATCTGATGACCTGAAACACGTAACTCAATAATCAAAGAACTCTTCCAGAGGATAAAACAACTGGAAGAACACCCTTGAACCCAAGATAGTCAAGGCCGCTATGAAGAAGGGACACCATTCACTAACAAGATAGAGAAACAACCTCTCCCTCGCAAATTCAAGACCCCCGCGATCTCATAGTACAATAGGGACAGTGACCCTTATGACCATCTAGATGCATTCAATATCCAAATGGACCTCTAAATGACTAACCCATTGGTCAAATGTCAAGTCTTCCAGCTACGCTTAGGGATATACCCCGAACTTGGTTCAGGAATCTCTCGGCCTGTAGCATTGGCAGTTGGGAAGAATTTCAAAAGAGATTAGTTGACCAACACAAAGCATTAAAAAGGCAGCTCACACCACCTTGCCATCTCACAACAATCTTCCAGTGAGAGAGCAAACCGCTAAAAGACTACATTGCTTGATTTAAGCATGAGATCAACAACATGGAGAAACCATCTGACGAGGGTATTTTGACAGCAATCTTTATAGGACTCTGCAAGGATGGAAAGCTTTATGAAAGCATCTATAAGTCCCTAGTGAAAGATCTCGCTGAATTTTATGAGCACACTACCAAAGAGGTCAGGTGGAAAGAAACCTTTGGTCTAGAAAAGCCTGGAAGCAAGGACAATACAAACCACTCCAATCAAAGGAGTGAGGGAGGAGATACCCGAGATAGTTATAGTGACTAGCCAATGAAGAAGGCTAAAAATGAGCCACCTCGATACCAGAGCCAGTATGATAGCTATAGCATTCTGACAAACACCCAAGAATGCGTTTTCATAGCTGAAAAGGATAGGGAGGATTTCGGGAGACCCCTACCATTTAAAACTCGCAACAAGCACAAATATAGTAGAGATCAGTTTTGTGCCTACCATGGTGACGTCAGACATGAAACGTCAAGCTGCAAAGCACTCAAAGACGCCATCGAGGGTCTCGTTCGAAGAGGCTGCTTGTGGGACTACGTGGTGCAAACTCTCGGATGACGATCCCAGAATCCATAACAATGACAGCTCCAACACCCTAACACTTTCTTTTCTTTTATATGTGTGTGTTTAAATGTAAATAGAAGTCTTAGACTCATTCATAAATTCTGATAATGAAATTTCAAATGAATTTTCAGGAAACTCAAACATAAATTCAAAAGTTGGCAATTTCACAATACTATTTCTCTGGAGCTCAAAAAAGCAAAATCTAGTACTCAAGCACAAATAGGCACAAGACCCAAAGCATTTGCCCAGAGTCTGGCACAAGATCACCAGCACCATCTCAAGTTTAGCACAAGATTGCCAGCATAATCTCAAGTCTGGCACAGGATCACCAACATAATACCAAGTCTGGATAGGATCGCCAGCACCATCTCAAGTTTAGCATGGGATTGCCAGCATCATTTCAATCCACCATTTTCAGTCTCGTACAGGATCGCCAGCATCATCTCAAGTCTGGCACGGGATCACCAGCGTCATTTCAATCTACCATTTTCAACCTGGCACAAGATAACCAACTAATTTAGATGAAAAAATCACAAAAATGAAACTCTCATGTGCCTATTACCCACAGCTCTCATGCTGCCTATTGCCCACAATTCTCATACAGCCTATTACCCGTAGCTCCCATACAGCTTGTTACCTGTAACTCTCATGCGGCCAATTTAGGTTCCCACTCTCACTTAAGCTTATGCACTTGAGTACACAGTTCTAATTATTTCTAAGCATACATTACCTAAGATAGGTTGATGAAGCTGATTGACCATCCTATATGGCATGTATCCTTTTTAGTCATGAATTATTGGCTTAAATTTATTTATATATACTCTCCTACTATTAATTAAGGTTGAATGATCCATGTGATATACGTTTAGTTCAAATACTTGTTAAACTGTGATTTATAGGAAACTATTCATAACAACTAGTCGATTTCCTGAAAAGTATCCATCACAACATTCATGGAAAAACAAAGAAAATAATGTTATTTAGTGTCTTTCATTGCAAGATGAATTTATACAGGGTTTAAAGTGAAGAATGAAGTTCAAAAAAATGATGAGATCAACTGTTGAGAAGATTAATCTTAAGGAATCGGGCCCTGATCAGAAGCTAGCCCAATACTTAGGGCAGACAAAGTATCCCTTGTCCGATCATCTGGAGGCTCTGCGACTTATGGGCTGATCTTTTTGATGACAGCACTCTCAATGTGAGGGTCTCGACTAACAGATGTTATACTACTACTAGAAGATTTACCTCTAGTAGCCTTCTTGTTAAAACCTTCAACAGCACTTAAAGCTTCGGGCCTGAAAAAGGAAAAATCCAGATTTGGATGGTGCTTCCATAGGGTGTATAAGAAAAGGGAGCTCATTTTAGACTCTGCATCCTCCGCTACCTTTGTGATTTGCTTAGCAGTTACGGCTATGATTCGGTCAACCTCTTCTTGCTTTAAAGTGACCTCTCTCCTGACCACTTCGAGTTCAACCCTAGAAACCTTTGCCCGTCATGCAGCGGCTTCAAATTTTTGACTCACTGAATCAAAGCCTTAGAGAGCCACATCTTTGTCACTCCTCATCTAGTATAACTCCTCAACCACCTTACTAAGCTCAGCCTTGACTGCCTCATAACTCACTGCCTTGTGGGATTGGGCTTCTTTAGCTTCTCTTTTCACGGTCTTGGCATTCCGTGCCTTATCTTCCATTTCTTGGGCCTTGGCGGTCACAATGGCCAAATCCTCTATAAGTCTGGCATTCTTCTTTTCTGTAGATTGAAGTGACTCCCCCATCTTCATTGTTCCTAGTAGACCCTAGAAAGTGAATCAAGTTAGACCTCGAAAGAGCACAAGAGAGGCAGAATAGCAAAACATGACTTACCAACACGATCTCAAATGTGGCAAAATGTGTTAATCCCTTGCTCGAGATTTTCATCTATAATGGTTGGGGGTTGGAATGAGATCTCAAGATGTCCTGCAGTTCTCTTGAACAAAGTCAAAATATCCTTACATCCCAGGGCCGAGGCCTAGTTGATGCTTTTCTGCTGCCTCTTCGTGAGCTATTTGCCTTGAACCACTAGCAATCTACTTCCCTTTGCTTATCCTCTATTTCTTGGTAGGGGGCTGGAGGAGGTCACAGCTCTAGCCATCTCAATCATCTCATGAAGAGGGGTAGGAATTAGCTCTAGAAGAGGCAACGTAGTCATCTCAAGAGGAGGTAGATTTAGATCAGTAGGAGCAGCTACAGTGGCAGAACCAGAAGGGGTTACAGCAACCTCAAGCTCCTCAGACTCATCAGAGGGTGGGCTTAGGAAAAGAAGCTTGACCATTTCATCATAATCTTTGAAGTGAGATGGATCAATTTCCTTTACCTGACAAGCCCCGATCTCTCTGGTAAGATTGACATTGAACGATGGAGCTAACCAACGAGCTCAAAGGTCATTGTTGTCAAACTTCAAATGGCTTTACAGACCAATGGCAATAGCAAAACAATGTAACACCTTGACCTCCTTAGCTTCAAGTGATGGTTTCACTTTGCCAACCCCAGCTACAAAAACAAGACAAAGTGTTAAAATCACAATGCAAAATCGTAAGAGCTCATGTGATCATAACTCGCTTACCCAGTGTCAAAGTAAACTCAAAGTTACAAAGAGAATGCAAGGATGGGCACGAGGATGGGCACGAGATGTAGAACTAGCGGGTCTTATACTGGTCGACATTCGATTTACCCTTAGCCTCTCCATAAGGCAGAGCCCTTTTAAACTCAAAATTTTAAGCCAAAAGATAATAGATCCCATCAGGAGAGCTCGTACTTCTTATGCTAAAGAGATGGCATAAGACCCTCTTGGACGGGAGAGGAAGGCCGTTCCTCAAGTACATGAGTGCCAAAGAAATAAGTTGGGTATAAGAGTTCAAAGTCAGTTAGGTAGAAGAAAGCTTTAGTTTATTTACTAAAAGGATGAACTGAAAATCTGAGCCTAGCAATAAGGTGATAAGGGCTAATCGTGATGAACCCTTGAGGAAGGTGAGCTTCGTGGTCATCCAGAGAAGGTACCATGAGACGATAACCTTTGGGGATATGGAAGCTTTCCACTATGCCCATGAGCTTGCACAACTCAATAGTTGAAGGATAGTGATTGAAAACTGAGTGATCTGAGGAACCCCTAGCAGTTCGTAGCCTGGCCCTAGGCTCAAGATGAGAAAGTGACTATTTAATAACCTCGTAGCTCCTAGAAGCCACACCAACTGAGGGGTACATCAGCTCCTCACTGCTAGTCGAGGATTTAGGCTTAACACTTCCTATCTGATGGTCAAGATGCTTATGGGATGCCATCTGTGCGAGATATAAAGAAAAAAGGGAACTGGTCAAGCCACTGAAGGCAAATCCTCCTCGGGCTAACTATCTAATAAAAAATTCTTTATGCAGCATACCACAATGTGTCCCAAACCACCGGGACAGACACTAAGACTATCAAAAAACCTTAAGAGGTTTAGCTAATGAAACTTGATTGGAACACTAAATCCCTAAAGGGGAAGAAAATTCTAAATAGCGATCTATAGATTGGGGGTTAGTAGATGAAACATTTGGTAACAAACTGACAGAGATTAAGCCAAAAATCCATAGAAGCAAAAGATTGATAAAGCTTATCATGACGAAGAAACTAGAAAAATCCCGAAATGATCGACGAAAGAAGAAGCTTCTAACTAAGAATGATCAATATACTACTATGGCAGAGCAAGAATTAGTAGAGTCAAGGAACAAGACTGGTAACTGATGCTTGAAAACCTAAGGGACAAGGATACCAGGGAAAAGAAATGTGAAGGGGATGAGCACTTTGTCCCACTTTTATAGCATCGACTTATCAACCGTTGGATCTAGGAATTGATCAATTGCCTGACATCTGATGATCCACAAAAGTTCCCAAGATACAGCTTTTGCTGAAATGGTAGTCCTAGGAAATTTGTTCATTAAATGAGAATAATGAGACGGGCATAAATAGGAAGACAAAGCAAAAATTTGAACGACGGTATCACACTCTCCAACCTTGATCAAGGAGCTGCAACTCCCAGCCCCTAAAGTGAGTTGAGATTTGGGGGCTAATGTTATGGATGGTTCCTTGATATAGGATAAAGTAAGATGAATCCGGTCGAGATGAGCTCAAATCACTCAAAAGTGTTAAGCCTACAAATAAGGGAGGTCGACTCGCTAATCGCAAGTATGGAACATGAAGCGAGCTCAGAAGACAAAAGCCTATACTCATCAGGAGGAACTAATCTTGAGTCACTAAGAGGGGCAAGCTGCATCTAAGATATTCACCTTGCGAGCTCGAGGATTAATCCATGGCACCACATGTCATATGACCTATGTCCCAATCAAAGGAGTGGCCCCTAGTCTCAAGGTACAAATGAGTCTAATTAGCAGCCAAGAGTACATCTTCCTAGCCAACAGAATAGCCCTCAAGGAAAGACACTTGCCTACAAACCTTGTAGACCTTATTAAGTAGAGTTTAAATTGTCTGCACAGAATAGCTACATGATGTAACTAGTGTACAAATTGGAAAATTACTGTTGTAACCTCCCCTACTTCTATAAATAGAATCAGTAAATTATAAAAAGAGGAATAAGAGAAAGAAAAAGGGAAACTCTGTCAAAATACTAAGAGAGAGGCCTGAGGGAAACCTTGTGTACTGTAGCTCTATCTAAATAGTGAAAACCACCACCTTAAAGGCGAATACAATTTAGCATGATGTAACATATTTATAACTTGTAAAATTACTATTGTAGCCTCCTTTCCTCTATAAATAGGAGGAAGGAACACTATGTAAGTATCCAAGCACAATTTGCTATACTAAAGCTCTGTAGAAATTTACTCAAAAGCAATAACATTACCATAAACGTAGGGCCTAATATTATCCAAATTTTGTCAAACCATGTTAAAAGCTTTGTTTTTTGCTGCTTCTCTTCTTTTCCTCATCTTTTATTTCATATTTGTTGTGTTAACGACCAGATTGCAGTTTAAGTCCCAAAAAGAACCTCTTTAGCTAGTTAGATTTCGGCAAAACCAAAATCTACTCTCAATATTTTGGCACCATCTATGCCAACTCATCTGTTTTCTGGCCTATTTTCTACTATAATGGCAAATGGAAGAGCTACTAGAGCTCCGAATGCATTGGTTAATCCATTGGAAGGTCATTTGTCCACAACGGACTTTTTTACTGCCCCTATTATAGGTGTTACCTCTAGCTTGCCCCCTGCCAGTTCTTTTCAACCTACTACCATTGCCAACGGCACTGATGGAGTGCGAGCCTAGCTTCAATCTCAGGAGAAATTGGAAAAAATGATGGGTGAGTTAACCAAAGAAGTCACGGTGCTAGCACAGGTTCAGCTTTAGGGTGCACAAAGATGAGCCAAAACTGTTGCACCTAGAAATGAACGCTAGCAAAAACAAGTTGAATGTTCAAGCGGAGCCTACTAAGAGCAAGCTTCAGGCCGCTGCTTGCATGATAAGGACAAAGTAAGGAGCCACCGGGTCTCCAGTCAGCAGCTGGGGGTTTGGATCAACATGTGGAAGAATTACTTCGGAAGGTGAAGCAATTGGAGAAACATCCTCGAACTCATGGCAACCAAGGATGCCCTAAAGAATGGACTCTTTTTTCTAAAGAAATTGATATGGAACTTTTCCCCCGTAAACTCAGAATTCTTGTTATTCCACTGTATAATGGGGATAGCAACTCGCATGATGACCTGGACATGTTCAACATCTAGATGGACCTCCAAACAAGTAATCCCCTAATCAAGTGTTGAGTCTTCCCCGCTACACTAGGGGATATCCCCCAAATGTGGTTTAGGGACCTCCTAGCTCATAGCATTGGTAGTTGGGAAGATTGCCAAGAAAAATTCCTTATTCAATACAAAGCACTCAGGAGGCAGCTTGTGCCCCTCTATCACCTTGCCACAAACTTTTAATGCAAGTGTGAGCCATTGAAGGATTATATCGCCAGGTTTAGGCATGAAGTAAATAACATCAAGAAACCCTTGGACGAAGCAATTCTAGCTGCAGTTTCAATAGGGCTTTGTAGGGATGGAAAGCTATTTAAAAGCTTATACAAGTCCCCAGTTAGTGACCTAGGTGAATTCTGTTAACCCAAGCTATATCATTAGTACTAGTTTTGAATGTTGAAAAACAATTGAAAAAGCAATAAAAAAGCAATCTTGAGCTAACTATATATTTCAGTATGTTATACTCACTTTTCAGGAATCTTTGATTCAAGAACAATGAAGAACAA
>JANHAO010023530.1:0-11874 GCA_026873985.1 Saraca asoca
GGCTAGTAATTAATGAAGGCCAAACTAGCCCCAATTGCCTGAATAATTAAAATAAGGAAATTCTATAATATTTGCCAAGAATCATTGGTGAGGTAAGTCCTAATCCTAGGCTTTTTTACATTTGATATCTTCTTTAGTTATTTCTTTATTTTCTTTCTTTCTTTAAATTTCTTCTTCTATTCTTCTTTATTTCTTTTCTATTCCTTATTACTTTCTATTTTCTCTATAAATTTGGATAGTTGAGTTATAAAGATTTTGGTAATTAATATTAACTTCTCTGTGGGGTTGACCTGTATTTGCCAGTACAGCTACAGCTACGGCATGCACTTATAGATATTTAAACAGTACATCACTTGATAGTCTACGACCTTAGGACCTATAGGCTTTTTATCAGGCCGACAACACTCCAGTTTTACAAATGATGACAAGCATGCAAGATAAGAACACTACAGAACCAATTATCAAGAAAAAATTCCTAACGACTATGAGCACACATCACCAAACCAAGCTACCAAATATCAAAAAACCATGAAACAAAGCACCTAGAAAAATAGAAAACTTAGAACTATGGTCATGGTTAAAAAACTTACTGAATCAATGAAACAGGTCTTAAGAGAAGTATGATGAGCACGATCGATCATTGATGAGCTAAACCCAAAGGTTGCTATTATAGTCTTGAATGAAGAACGATGGTGACCAGATGAGAGCTTGAAAAACAAGCAAGAAATTGAAGCACAAGATTTCAAAAGACAATAAGTAAAAAGGAAAAAAGGGTTTTCCCCACCACGTATAACACAATCGGCCTCATTGTTATATTAAGAGATTGATCAAATGGCCCCATGAAAAGTGAGGCTTTGACATTGCCACACTAGCAGCTATGCAAAAATGCATGCATTAAATGTGGAAATAATAGTGTGGGCAGATGTGGACAAAATGAAAGGACAAGAGTCCAAACGATGGCAAAATAAGACCACAATTGATAGCTTTTACTTGTGAACTATAGCTCCCAGTCCATAGATTACACTAAGAGCTGGGGGCTAATGTTATGGGTATTTTTGTAGTTGCTAAAATGAGCTGGTAAAAGCCTAATGGATGGACTCAGCTAATAAGGGCCTAGCTCACCCAAGATCAAGGTCGTTGGACCAGGGCATCAGGTCACAAAATACAAGCAGAGGTCAATAGTCAACATGGGTCAAAGCAAGCATATCAGGTCATTGACGATAAGGCTTAACTCACAAGTCTGAACACGTGTCTATAACCAATAGTTGAGGAAGTTCCATTCAGTCTCTTGCTCAGATGGGAGTCTATTATAACAATCAATCCTCATCCATTATGTAATCCTGATCAAGTCATGATACTTATCATTATAGATTTGCATTCGAACTATAACCCACCAACCATTATAAAAAAGGATGAAATCATTGTACATGACACAATGAATCATCAAATACAATACACTCAGCAAAAGAGAAATAAAAGCCATGAACATAGGGGTCAAACTGACTTTAGCTAAACCACGTTAAAAACTTTTAGTGTCTCCTTATTCATCCTTTCTCCCTCTCTCTTTTTCTATTTCTCTCTCCTTTTGCATTCAAATTTGTAGTTTGGGGTTCTGAACTTAAGTTGACCGGATTTGATCATCAACAGAAGTTCAAATTGTCATATTTTCACATTTTTGGTTGTAAATGTTTTGTGCATAATCATGGCAAAGACAACCAAAGTAAATTTGATGCCAAATCTAATAAAGTAATATTCATTGGAAATTCTTCTATGAGTAAAGCTTTTCAAGTGTATAACAAAAGAACTTTACAAATAGAGGAATCCACCCATGTTGTATTTGATAGGTTTACTCTAAGTGTTCATAGAAATTATGATGATGATGAGCAAGTGGACTCCTAACTTCCTTAAATAGAGTCAAATGAGTATCAAGAAATATTTGAGTAAGCAGGAGATGAAGAGGATAAAGAAGATGATAAAACTTCTGCCTTGATCAATTTAGATGATGTGCTACCTCGCCACCCTCAAAAAGCTTGAAAAATCATGGAAAGCTATCCAAAGGAGTAAATAATCAGTGACTCAACACAAAAGGTGGCTAGTAATACTTTAAGGAACATTTGTGATCATTTGGCTTTCCTATCTCAATTTGAACCCAAATCTACTGATAAAGCTATAAGTGATGAACATTGGATCTTGGTAATGCAAGAAGAATTAAATTAATTGGATAGAAACCAAGTTTGGGATCTTGTACTACGACCTAGTGATCATACAATTGTGGGAACTAAATGGATTTTTAGGATTTTTAGGAATAAACTTACTAAGAATGGCGTTATAGTGAGAAACAAAGCCCGATTGGTTACTAAAGGCTACAACTAAGACGAAGGCATTGATTTTAATAAAAACTTATGCACTGATAAAAAAATTAGGGGCTATAAGAATGTTATTAGCATATATTTACATTAAAGGGATTCAAACTTTATCAAATGGAAGTCAAAAGAGCATTCTTGAATGGTTTGATTATGGAAGAGATTTATGTTGAGCAACCCTCTAGTTTTGAAAATCACCTCTTTCCAAATTATGTTTTTAAGCTTAAAAGGGCTCTTTATGGTCTTAAACAAACTCCTAAACTTGGCATGAGTGCCTATGTAAATTTCTTTTGGAAAATGGATTTTCAAGAAGCAAGGTTTACATCACATTATTTATAAAGCATAAAAGCAATGACATTCTCTTAGTGCAAATATAAGATGATGACATTATTTTTGGTGTTATTAATGAATCCTTATGCAAAGAATTTACTAACATTATGCAATGTGAATTTGAGATGTCAAAGATGGGCAAGCACAACTATTTCCTTGGTTTTCAAATCATGCAATCAAAGGATGGAATTTTCATAAATCGAACCAAATACACAAGAGAATTGCTGAAAAGATTTGACATGGAAAATACTAAGCCTTTGGAACTCTCATGAGTCATTCCATAAAGCTGATCTTGATGAAGGAGGTAAGAAAATTGATGTCACTATGTGTAGAGACATGATAGGTAGTTTGCTTTATTTTACTAGAAATAGATCCAGTATAATGTTTAGTGTGTGAATATGTGCAAGGTTTGAATCTAATTCTAAGGAATCACATTTGATTATTGTTAAAAGAATTTTAGATACCTTGATGGCACATTACACATGGAATTGTGGTATCGTAAAACAAGTTCTAGCTACTTGGTATGTTTTTTCATCATTTTTACTGGAAGTAGAATGAATCAAAAGAGTACTAGTTGAGCATGTCAATTTTTTGGCCACTCCCTGGTCTTATGGCAATGTAAAAAGTAAAAAATTATAGCTTTATCCACTATTGAAATAGAATATACAGTCATTGGTAGTTATTGCACTTAAGCCCTTTAGATGAAACAATAATTATCAGATTATGATTTAAATTTTGAGAAATTTCCACAATACCAATGTCATTAGCCTTACCAAAAATCCTTTTATGCACTCAAAATCAAGCATATAAAGATAAGACATCACTTCATAAGAGATCATGCTCAAAGGGGAGAAAATCAATTTGTTTTTATTAGAAGAGAATTAGGCATGTTGAATCCTTTGGAAAATGAGCTTACTTGATTTGATTCTCTTTATTTGTTATGCTTTCTAAGTAATTTCAATTATTTGTTTGAATTTGATTTCAATTTAATTTGATTTGTTTTCATCATTTAAATTAATTCTAACTTAGGCATTGGAGAGTCCCTTGATTTTTTTTCACAGGTGCCTTATTGATCTCAACTGATTGTTCATGTAGTTCAATCATTTCTAGAGGTTTAAGATCGATGTACATGGTTTGTTTTTGGAGAGGTACTAAAAAATTGAAGTCCTAGTATTTTTAGTGGGTTATGATTTGAATTGAAATTTCCAGTTCATTTGGTGATTCAAGTCAGTTGTTTTTGCATAGTTTTGGGTTGCTCGATTGGGTTCACAATTCGAATCATTTTGTCATCTCTAGCCTCATGATTTTGACCGTGGTTTGAATCATTGATGAGAATGTTTAGTCATTTGTTTAGGATTATGATCATGATTTCAATCACTCAGCTATTTCTAACCTCACGATTTTGATTGTAAGCAGGATTATAAATACCCTGTGCACATTTCCCAGCTTATTTTTTCAAAATTTCTCTAACCTTAGCCACCCTTTCTCAAACCCAATCACTTTGTCTCTCAATTTTCTTCCAATTTCACTAATTAAACTCTAATATTTCTTTACCAAATCACTTCCCAACCTATTTATTTCAACTTTCATCGATTAAATCTTCAATTTTCTCCCTAATCTCAAAAAGCCTAATTTTCCCAAATCACTTTCCCACTTCTCATTATACCAAATCCATCTAAAATGAAAGATGATTTCACCACTAGTTCCAAATGAAGAAAGGTTGTTGATGACAAGCAAGCCTATTGAATGGATGTGACCATTGAGGAATAAAATCTTTTCTCAAATGAAGAATCTTATAAGCGGTATACCAAATATAAAGAAAAACCCATTTCTTATTTCGTTTGCTTGGAAAATATAAATTGCTAAAATTTGTGATATACACAAGGCTATGTGTTACCCTAGGCTAGTTACGATGTTTTATGCTAACATAGGTATAGCCAATGGAAAACTATTGGCTTCCATAAGGAGGAAGATGATTAACTTCAATGAAGAGACCATGTGTAAATTATTTGACATGGAAGGAGAGTCTAGACTCATTACTAGCAAAGATGTAGTTGATTATTCTAGAGATGAAACCATAAAAAACACCACACCTATTTTTGCTACAGAAAAGTTAATGATTACTAGATTGTCAGTGGAGGATTGTCTCCTCCACTACATTATCATAAAGACCGTTCTTCCAAAACACACAAATACTAATAAATTATTTAGGATGAACTATTTGTTCTATGGGCTATAAAGACCAAGCTGGAAATCAACATCTCGTATCTTGTTTTTTCATACATGGCTACCTTCTTCACAAAGACCAACCAAATCATCTTGTCCTATGGGATGGTTCTCACTAAGGTCTTCTCCCACTTTAGAGTGCCTTTATCTTTGAAAAAGGAAGTAGACAATGTTGATAGCTTCAATTCACTAAATGAAAAGACAATTCATCAAATGCAATTCAAGCTCATCAATAGGAGGTGGGTTAGACAAGATGGTTATGTTTTTTTGGAGATCTTTTGTCTCTGGTTCTAGTTCTGAAGACTTCCAAAATGAGACCATTAACTTTCTTAGGTAGATGCAACTACAACAAACTTAGTTTTTAGAAGCATGGAATAGACAATCTAAGCAAATCACAAGCATATGAATGAGTGAATTGACTCACTAGAGGTGAACATAAATGTTGAGATCTACAATCTTCATTGATAGCTGAAAAACATGAAAGGACAACCTAATAAGATTTAGCATGTGGTTTACCCTGACATTTAGTTCATTGCTTGTTCCTTTAGTCCTTTTCCCCTTTATAACTTGTTTTAGCTTCTATTGGATATTTATTACTCTAATTTTTGTTTATGAACTTTGTGGATGTTTATGGATGTTTTGGCCAATTTCAATATATATCTTGCTTTTTGGTTAATTGTTTAATCTTTTGGTTCATTCTTTTTTTGATATGCCAAAAGGGGGAGTATTTATGTATTCTAGAGATTTGCATGTAGAAATTGTTTTGCATGACTTTAGGGAGAGTTTTTTTTTTTTTAAAAAAAAAAGGGAGCCTTGATATTTTAATGCTTAACTATGTTATTGTTAATGTTTATTAATTGATCTGTGTTTAACCCAAAAATTGTTTACCATCATAAAAAAGGGGGAGATTGTTAACTTTAGCCACTATTTTTCTACGTTGAGCAAATTTGTGTTTTGATAACAACATATGATTTTAGTTGAGTTTATTTAGTTTGATTTTAGTGGATTCATCTTGGATGGCTTGGATTTCTTGTTGAAGACTTAGTTTAGGCCTTGCGCAGTCAAATTTGTAAAGGTTTAGGTTTACTAGAATTTAGATCAAATTTTGGAGGGTTTACCTCATGGTTTTGATTAAAAAAGTTTTGAAACATTTTACCAAAAATATTCCAATATATTCTTAATTGATTTTTCATATTCGTTTAGCTTGGAATTATGTTTTTGGATTGAATTACATGGTTTTAAATGGTTTTGAAATGAATTTTCAAAATTTATTTTTTAATCTCTAGGCCTTCGATTTGAATCAGGTCATTTGCACTATATTTGCAATCATGTTCGTGAGAACAAAGCAAGTGAAATGTGTCTAGAGATTCAAATTGGAATTTTGCAATTTTGATCACAAGCATCTCAAGACTGGCAAAAACTTTGCAATTCCAATCAACTCAAATTGGTATTTGCACTATTTTTCTACGATTCAAATCAAAGCCTTTAAAACAAGATTTTGTGATTCTGATCGGAAATTCAAAATTTGAATTTGCAATCATGATTCGTATCGCAAGGGTTAATTTTTCAAATAATGGCCAATTCACTATGTCATTTTCACTTGATATAAATACCCATTTCTCACTTTTTCTTAGTACGAAACCCAAACTTCTTAGTGGCAAACACTACTTCATGCATCTCTTTTTCAATTCTTTACTTTATCTCTTCAATTTGAGTGAATTTATTCCTCTAGTGCTTTAATTTGTAAATTGAGCTATTGAGTTCTTAAATTTTCTCTTATTTTCTCTTCAAACACTACTAAATTTTCTAAGGTTAGCCATGCTTAGGGTAGAAGAGTGATTGAGCTCTTTCTTTTTTTTTCTTCTTTGAATGAGATTCTCAAAAAGTTTACGGTTGTGGTTAAGCAATTGTTGTAATGGCTTCTCCTATCTAAACTTGAGGGATTGCTATTTTAGTGGTTTCAAGCTTGGTTGTGAGCTTAAAAGTGGATGTAGGCCTCGAAGACAATTTTTCAAGGGGGAACTACTATACATCTATATTTGAATCTCTATATTCCTACTTTTTTACACTAGGCACTTTATTTTGATGTGATTCATTATTGCTTTTGATTAACTTAAATAATTGATCTTATGAATGCTATAATTTATCATGTGAGCTACTCATTTCTTATTTAAGTATTTTTGTTGATTTTGCTAGAACTAAAAATGGAGGTTTCAAAAAAATATTTTCAAATTTGTAAAAACTTTGCCTTAGGATTCTTAGCATTTTTGGTGCGTTAGTATAGTGTAATAAATTTATTTTTCTTTTCATGCTTTCTGTTATGTTGTTCTGCCTTCTATTATGCAGCTAGGCATAGGTAGGTTCTTTCTATTTTGTTGAGCTATACTTCATATTTTTAGCATGAAAGCAGAGTCCTTTGCTATATAAACTTATGTAATTCATTTAGATGAATAGTGAGAGTAGTATATTCAGAATCTGTATTTTCCATTCTTAATATGGTATTAGAGCACCATCCTTCTTCTGCTTCCTTACAGTGATGATGGTGTGAGGTGGCAGAATAATAACAATAACAGGTTCCAGCCTATCACAACTTCTTCTTTACCTACAAAAGGGTGACCATCTAGGTCTTACTCTTGTTTCACATCCTCTTACTGACCCCAACTATAATACATGGAGCCATGCTATGTTCATGGCCTTAAATGCCAAGAATAAGGTTGGTTTTGCTGACTGATCGATTCTAAAACCATCATCTGCAGATCCTCTTATTGCTTGGTCCTGCTACAACAGCATGGCTACATCATGAATTCTTAATGCCACTTCGAAGGAAATAACAGATAGTCTGCTCTATTTGGATAGTGCCCAAGCTATTTGGTTTGATTTATATGATCGATTATGACAATGTAATGCTCCACATATTTTCCAAATTAAACAATAGCTCTATGGACTAGCTCAAAGATCTCTCAACCTCAATAGTTGTTATACACTGTTGAAAATTCTCTAGGATGAGCTGAAACATTTTTAGCCCATTCTTGATTATACTTGTGGTGATATGAAAGCTTGGATAAAATTTCAAGAACAAGAATATTTGATGTGGTTTTTGATAGGTCTAAATGGATCATATCATGCACTACGAGGTCAAATCTTAATGCTCGATCCTTCACCTTCAGTAACTAAGGCCTTCAATTTAGTTGTTTTGGAAGAATGACAGTGAACTATTGTATCTGGATCTTCATCAGCTCTAGCTAAATCGATGGCATTTCACACGTCTATAGCTCCTCCTTCTATTGCTACAGTTTCATCTCAGGGTAAGCCCAAACGTGATCGACCATAGTATTCTCATTGTGAACTTTTGGGACATATAGTAGATCGTTGCTACCAAGTCCATGGATATCCACTTAATTACAAGTCAAATCAAAATCTTAGTCTAATTCCTTAATGGCAGTGAGCTCAATATCAGCAAGCTCTAAACCAGCGAGCTCCAGAGCAGTGAGCTCTAATCCCTCAATGGCAACGAGCTCTAATTCCCTTTCCATTGCCACAAGCTTTGCTCTGGCACAAAATACTTTGCCAATCTCTTTGTCAAACGATCAGGTATAGCAACTCATTGCCTACCTCAGCTCACAGTTAACTCATAAAACCAGTTCTAAGATTCGATCTATGCTGACCCTTCAATCTCAAATGTTTATGGTAATTCCTTTTCTACTTTCATTTTTGCACCATCTTATTCCTCCTGATACTTGGGTGATTGACACAAGTGCTACATACCATGTCTATTGTAATTTATCTATTTTCTCACGTTCTAGTTTAGTTTGCAACACTTTTGTTACTTTACCTAATGGCGAAACTATCAGTATTGATAGAATAGGATCTATGGCTTTATCTAATACTTTGATTTTGCATAATGTGCTTTTTATTTGTCAATTTGGTTTTAATCTTCTTAGTGTTAGCTCTCTCACACATTGTCACAATTGTCATGTTGATTTCATTTTGATTCATGTGTGATTTAGGACCTCACTCAGGGCTTGATGATTGTGAAAGGTAGGAGAAATAAGAATTTATATTGTCTAGACTTAGACACTGCTACTTGTAATTCATTTCTTTCAAACACTAAAATGACAAAAAGTGGTATATGGCATCTTAGACTTGGCTACCCATCTCATGTAAAAATTTGACTCCTTTATAATGAATTACAACTTCTGAATTCTTTATCTTATTTATCTTCACATTGTAAAGTTTGCCATTTAGCCAAATAGAAACGTCTACCTTTCATTTCTTAGAATAACATGTCTAAAAATATCATTAATTTAATTCACATGGATATCTGGGGTCCTTTTCATGTTAATACAATAATTGGTCACAGGTATTTTCTTACCCTTGTTGATAATTGTTCATGAGCTACTTGTGTTAATTTACTTAAAAGCAGTTGTTCTTACCATATTCCCAGAATTTTTTGCTTTGATTTCCAATCAAAACAATGTTACAATTAAATTTGTTTGATGGGACAATGCTCCAGAATTGGCTTTTCATGATTTTTTCCAATCTAAAGGAATTATTCCTTTTCACTCCTGTGCTATGACACCCGAACAAAATTCAGTCATCGAATGCAAATATCAGCATATACTTAATGTAGCTCATGCTCTATTTTTTCAATCTTCTATTCCTCTTTATTGTTAGGGGGATTGTGTTTTAACAACAATCTATTTGATTAATCGTACACCCTCACCTTTATTGTCTAACAAAAGTCCTCTTGAGTTATTACACAACAAAAAACAACCCACTTATGCACATCTTCACACTATTGGTTGTTTGTGTTATGCTTCCACATTTCCTAGTCAACGCATAAAATTTAGTCCTTCAGCTCGTGCCTTTGTTTTTCTTGGTTATCCTATGTGTTACAAAGGGTATAAATTACTTGATCTTGAAAGCAACAAAATATTCATCTTTAAGCATGTTTAATTTCATGAAACTGTTTTTCCTTTTGCTAATTCATATATTACTCGTGATTCACTCAATATTTTTGATGATCGTGTTTTGCCTCGACCTATTCCATCTTCTTCTGAGCTTTCTACTCATACTCCAATCCCACCTTCTATACCTTGTGTTTGACCTGACCCTACACCTAATGTTCGACCTGACCCTGCATCACCTGATCATTCAGTCACCCATCCAAAGTGTATTTGTAAAGCTCCTGCATACTTGTCAAGCTATCATTGCTATTTAGGAGCCAATCAATCTAACCCCTCACTAACTTCCTGTGTTTATCCTATATCTTCTTTCTTTAGCTACTAGAAACTCTCCCCTATTTTTCGTAACTTTACCTTAGCCATTACCACTCAATCTGAACCTCATAGTTTTGCCCAAGCAATTGAATCTTTGAAATGGTGTCATGCTATGAATGTTGAACTAGAAGCTTTGGAAAGCAATGGGACTTGGTCTATTGTTTCTCTTCCTCCTAAGAAACATCCGATTGGCTGTAAATGGGTATCTAAAATTAAATTTTGAGCTGATGGAATAGTGGAGCACCATAAAGCTTGACTTGTTGCTATGGGATATACACCATAAGAAGGTATTGACTTCTTAGATACTTTTTCTTCAGTTCTAAAGCTTGTAATTGTTAAAGTTTTACTTTCCCTGGTCACTGTCAATGGCTAGTTTCTTACTCAACTTGATGTCACTAACGCTTTTGTTCATGGTGACCTTGTTAAAGAAGTTTATATGACAATTCCTCTTGGTTATGCTCATCGGAAGGGGGAGCATCTTCATCCTAATGCTGTCTGTTGGTTATGTAAGTCCATTTATGGCCTTAAACAAGCATCCTAATAATGGCTTCACAAATTCTCAAGAGTCCTTATCACAAGAGATTTTAAACAATCAGCTAGTGATCATCCTCTCTTTGCCAAACAACATGGGAACTCTTTCTTGGCTCTCTTGGTATATGTTGATGATATTATCATTGCAAGCAATGATTAGGTTGCTACAAATAATTTAAAATCAATCCTTAATTCTGAGTTCAAGATGAAAGATTTGGGGCCTCTAAAGTATTTCTTGGGTCTAGAAATTGCAAGATCAACAGTAAGCATCTCCATTTGCCAAAGAAAATAAGCTTTGGAATTACTGTCTAAGACCAGCTATTTGAGTTGCGAACTAGTTCCTGTTCCAATGGAGCCAAATTTGAAACTTTCTCAAAAAGATGGTGATTTAATTCTAGATCCTACAACCTACAAATGATTAATTAGGAAACTTCTATATCTCATGATTACTCGACCTGACATCACATATTCAGTAAACAGACTTAGTCAGTTCTTGGTAGCTCCAAAAGCTCCACATTTGGTTGTAGCACTTCGTGTCTTGTAGTATATAAAAGGAACTTAGGGAATCTTCTTTCCCTCAAATTCAAAAATACAACTAAAGGCATTTGCTGATTCAGATTCGACAACATGTCCAGACACACGCCGGTCTATTTCTGGCTTCTGTGTATTTCTTGGTACTTCTTTAGTTTCTTGGAAATCAAAGAAATAACAGATTGTGTCTTGACAATAGATTGTGTCTCGATTATTAGCTCAAGATGAATATAGAGCTACGGCCAACACTACTTGTGAGCTTGTTTAGTTATTGTCTTTACTCAGAGATTTAGGATTCCCTCATCCTAGCCCGGCTCTATTATTTTGTGACAATCAGGTTATCCACCATACTACTGCCAATCCTATCTATCACGAATGAACCAAGCATATTGAAATTGATTGCCACATTGTATGGGAGAAAATACAAGAAGGCATGTTCAAAACCCTACATGTTGGAACACAAAACCAACTAGTTGATATCTTCACCAAAACTCTCCATTCCACTTAGTTTTATGCTATTCTAAGCAAGATGGGCATTCATAATCTATATGCTCCATCTTGAGGGGGAGTCTTAGCATTTTTGGTGTGTTAGTATAGTGTAACAAATTTGTTTT
>JANHAO010023531.1:0-11875 GCA_026873985.1 Saraca asoca
TTATTTACAAAGAATCACTCTTATACTTCAATAAGTTAAGTCTAGGAACATTAAGATAACTCTATTTTCATAGAGTTATCAGCTTGTCTTCTAATTTGGAGCTTTCCTCTTGCGCGCTAATCCTTCTTCCAAAAGAATCAGCTATAACTTTTCTTGAGAAGCTTTTCCTAACTTGTATTTTAACTTTTCATGATGTATATGTACCATATTGAGGCTTTTTGTTGAATAAAATCTTCCTTTTCCTTTTAATGTTTAGCTATTTTGTCTTGCAACTCTTAGACAACAAATGTTAATTCCATATAAAAATAATCAAATAGCCAATTGATAATACCTTTGATCAGTAAGTAATATATGTATAGGTCGAATGATACTAAGGCGCATAGTCGCACGAGAGTTGCGAAATTTAGTTCACATGATAGTTGTGAAATCTAGGTTGTGTGCATACGGTGGCTAAGAAAGTTGCTCATATACATGGTGAAGTTACAATACACGTTGGCTAAGAAAGTTATTTGTATGTATAGTAAGGTCACTGTGCATGCACAGTGGCTAAGAAAGTAGCTTGTATGTGCGAGCTTTTAATTGGCACGCATGCACACGGTGGCTAAGAAAGTTGCTCGTATGCATAGTGAAGTTGCAATGCATGGTGGCTGAGAAAGTTGCTCGTACGTGCAGTAAGGTCACTGCGTGCACACGATGGCTAAGAAAGTTGCTCGTACATGCTAGCTTTTAATTGGCACGTATGCACATAGTGGCTAAGAAAGTTGCTTATATGCATGGTGAAGTTCCAACACACGGTGGCTAAGAAAATTGCTCGTATGTGCAGTAAGGTCGTTGTGTGCGCACGGTGTCTAAGAAAGTTACTCGTATATGTGAGCTTTCAATTGGCACACATGCACACGGTGACTAAGAAAGTTGCTCGTATGTGTAGTAAGGTCGTTGTGCGTGCACGATAGCTAAGAAAGTTACTCATACATGTGAGCTTTTAGGTCACATGAAAGCTACAAAATTCAATACACATGAAAGCTGCAAAGTTTGATTCGTATGAAAGCTGCAAAGTTCGATCACTAATCATGGAACTCACTCGTAATTTGAGGCTTAGTTTGCAAAGGATGCATTTCTCATAATCTTGAAATTGAGTCAAACACTTTCTAGAATTTTTCAAAAGAACCTATATGAATCAAAATACAAAAACTTGGGATGCTTCTGCCTATTAGATTACAAACTTGGTATATAGTTCTTACTATAGCTGGCTACTCTTGTTCAGGATCCCGTTGAGGTCAAGGAGGCTGCTGCACCGTAGGTCGCAACATGTATGCTTTCAAACGCCCTCTTTTAATCAGATCCTTAATGGCATCTCTAAAAGCTCAATAATATGAAGTATTGTGTCCCACTTCATGTGATATGCACAGAATTTGTTTGTGCTTCTACCTGCACAAGGTACCCTAAAGGGAGTAGGAGTCCTGAAGTCTTCTTTGTTCCTTTTCGTTGCATAAATTCTATTAGAAGCATCTGATAAGACATTGTAGTGTTCATAACAAGCTAATTGCTGAGGTTGGTCGGCCATGGCCTTCTTTACAAGTTGGGAGTTGGGGACACTTTTCACATCCTCAGTACTGCTCTTCCTCTTACTTTGACCCGGGTTGTCCAGTTCGGGTTTCTTTGCACCAAATGTCTCTTCCCACCTGATTTATTTGGTAGCTCAATCATAGAATTCTCCCAAGTCCACTATTAAGGATTTGCATATGCCTTTATATAGCTTGCCACCTTTGCAAAGTCCAGTAGATATCATTGTCAAAATGCTTTCATCGGACGGACTTTCCACATTGTCGATCTCACGTCTGAACTGAGCAATATAATTTTTTAGAGACTCATGCATGTGCTTAAAGATCATGGCGTGGTGGCAATGGAGTATGAGCTATCTCTTTAGCACCCTGTAGTGGTCGAGAAATTTTTACTGACATTCTTCCTAACTATTGATGCTACAGGCCGGGAGGTTCCTGAACTAGGCTCAAGAGGTGTCTCTTAGGGTGATGGGAAAGACATGACACTTGATCAGGGGATTACCTATTTGGAGATCCATCTTATCATTGAACATGTCCAAGTGATTACGTGGATCACTATTTCCATCATAAAGCAGGAAGATGGGAATTTTGAGCTCCTGAGGAAGGGGCTCCATTTCGATCTTCCTGGAGAAGGGAGTTCGTTCCTTGGCATGGCCCTGATCATCTTGAGCTTCGGGGTACGCCTCTAGTTGTTTCACCTTTTGAAATAATTCTTCCACCATCAATGGCAATCCTTCAAATTTCTGACTGGAGTCCTAACGGCTTCTTGTGTCCTCCTTATTGTGGAGGGAACAGTCTAAGGCATGCTCACGATTGGCTCTGTTTGAAGTCCTTGTTCGCTGCTACTGGGGGATAATTTTGGGTGTGATGAATTTCGTTTGTCTTCACACACTTTGGGTCTGTACCTGAGCCAACATTTGAAATGCTTCAACTATCCTCTTCATTGAGCCTTCAAATGCTTCTCGACATTGGTGCCATGCCTTGGCTTCGTCAATTTGGTTGATGGTGGCACTAGGTTGATAGTGAATCAGGAAGGCCAGACCGATGGTAGTTCTAGTGGTAGAAGAGCTTGTAGTGTGACCTTCTAGTTGGCTGGCGATAACATCTAACTTCTTGGCAACCTTTCCTCTTGCCATTTCAAATTGGACGGAATTAACCAGGGAGATAACCAAAGAACAGAAGGGTCCCATTAAGCATGCCAAAATGTTGATAATGGATTTTGGTTCAATCCAAATCGAGCTAATGGAGGGGATTCTTTGAGAACCCTAGCCGTTCTTCAATCATCAGGGCAACGAATGAGTGTTGAATGACAAGAGGAAGAAGGAAAAAATAGGGGGAAATACATAGGGTTTAACGTGGTTCGGCCAAATTCGGGTAGCACCGGACCCTATGTCCATAAAGATATTTTTATTGTATTCAAAGGGTGTTTACAGAGTTTTGCTATGGTTTCTGACAGAGTTTCTGCTAGTTTCTCATGTCTCTCCTCTTTACAATGACTTTAGCCCCCCATTTATTGGAGCATGGAGGGGTACAAATGGAACTAAGTTAATTGTATCTTTGTTACATCAAGTATTAAATGTGCAAGACTGCCTAGGGTACTAGGGACTGGCTTCTATAGGCTACCTTTTGCAAGTGGGACCTAGTGGCCGCATTTACAGAATGGCGGTGCAAGTTGTTTGCTGGCTTTATGCTTGACTTTAGTGAGCTTTTAGCTAAACGAGACTGTATTGACATGGGCTTGAGTCTGCACGTCGAAGGCGTTGCTAGTTCCCGACCTCGATCTCGTTTAGTCAGCGAGCTCGAGTCTCCCATGAGTTGAATGCTTTTATACAATGATCTGGCGAACTCGTCACTTGGTCAGATTTGACTTTTCCTAGGCTTTTGCTAGCCCATTGCACCATACTAGTTTCTATTGATAACATAAATGAATCCAGTGAATCAATGGAATCATCATCAATAGTCATAACTCCAGTTGGTAAGACTCTTCTGGCCAACAACTTGTATAGAAATTGTGCCATGATAATTGAAAATGATCAGGAATATGCAAATCTAGTCGAGTTAAATATGATTGACTATGATGCAACTCTAGATATGGATTGATTTTCTCAACATCATGCATGCATGAATAATTTTGATATGATGAATACACTTTATGAGAACAAATTTCCTCCTATAGTCTCTCAAAAAGAACAAGTGGTTAAGGTAGATAGTTTAAATTCAAATGTATAAGCTTGTAAGTTGTTAAAAAGGGGTGTGTAGTTTATTTATCTATAGTAAATGACTTGGAACAAATTGTTCTAAATCCAAGTGAAATTTTGGTGATATGTTAATTTCTCAACATGTTTTCTAGACAAATTTCCTGAATTTCCATCGGAATGGGAAATCAAGTTACAATTAATTTTGTACCCAACAGGGAACCTATTTCTATGCTTCTAACCATGTAGCACCTTTGGAAACTAGAAGAGTTAAAAAAAAAAACTCAACCATAGAAGTTAGTTAATAGAGGTTTCAATCACCTAAGTATATCGTCATGAGGAGTGTTCGTGCTCTTTGTTAAAAAGAAAACATAATGATATGATGGTGTATTGATCATTGTCTGGTTGTTAAGAATAAATATCCCCTCTTTCATATTAAGGATTTGTTTAGCTATTTGCAAAGGGCAAGATATTTCTCAAAAATGGACTAAATATCAAAATATCATTAGCTAAAGATTTGTAGAGAGAATTGTCAGAGAAGTATATATAGTATATGGCTAAAATGGGTAAATATTAGAGTAGCTGATTAAAAGGCTCATTTTTTTTGTAAGTGTTATTTGTTTTATGACTTAAGCTAATTGAAATTAAGAGAATGTTCTTATTGGAATGATATTATGATTAGAAGGCTCTTAATGAACCTAATAGGTGGTGTCCTTTGAAACATTGAATTTGGCATACATAATGCGTATTGTGTCCATAATAAGTGTAAATAAGAGATGGTATAATTATTCAAAGATTGAAATGAGTAAATGTGATAATAAGAGAAGAATTAGAGATTTAAGATTGAAAATAAGGAAGAGGCATGATAATTAGCTAAGAATAGCTTATGCAAATGATTTGAATATTAAATTAATGATTGAAGATAGATGGAATGGTTTCTTGAAGATAACTATGTGTTAACTTTATAAATAGATAATTTATTTTTCTTAAGTGTTTATTGATGATATTATAGTATATTCTAAAAGCAAGAAAGAACATAATCACTATCTGGAAATAGTAGAGCATAAATTCTATGCAAAATTCCCTAAATATAAAATTTAAGCAACTAATGTTAAGCTTCTTGGTTATGTAGTGTCGCAAGAAAAAATAAAAAGCTATAGAGAATTAATCCAGACCAACAATGGTCATTGGAATTTAAAATTTCTTGGATACTCCATTGCCATTTAGTTTTGCATTTTTGAAAATGAGTATCTATTCACCATAGGAGTAAACAACTTACTTTGCTATAAGTTTTTTTTTTCTTATGGATTTGGTATATAAGCACATGAGTTTAAAATTTGGCGATATTATAGGAAAGATATGTTGAGTGGAGGATGGTGTTAGGATGTATCAAAATGGTGTTTTATAAGGGAAGATGAATATAATCAAAATCTATAAGTGTGGAATTTGAAGTTAAGTAAATGTTTTAGCTGGAGGTAGAATTAACTTAGTTATGTTTTATAGATTTTAGATAAAGAAAATAAACAAGTAGAAAAAAAATTCCCTCCTTGTTTATTTAGATGATTCATTAGTTGGAAATATATGACAGAGCATGCTTCATCTTATTACATAACAATAGAAAAGTTAAACTAATAGTTTTGATCGAGTTTAGTGCTATGATTTGAAGGAAATATGATTAAATTCAGGAATTGATGTAACTCCTTAAACTAGTAAATTGAGTTATACCAATTTTAAATATTCCTTCCCTATTCTTTAATAAGTTATGATATGTGTAAGTGACAAAGAATTGTTACCAACTAAAGTTGTTATTGTTACTAGATTTGTCCATAATCACAAGTTATCAATCTAGTATTAAAATGGTATTGTTTGAGATAATCAATGGAAGAACATGTAGATATTTAATAGATTGGTTTGAGCCAGGAAGGTAAAGTTGTTAGAACCAAATCTGGTAGGGAGTGCTAGTGGGAAGGTTTAACTAATCTATGATCAATAATGACAGCTTAAGATAAATGAAAGTTATGTTTGAATAGGAAAAGAAGAGAATTAGAATTTGATATTCACTTACTAATTGAGATGCAAGGAATTTGTTCAATATTCCAAATTTTTATGTTGAGAAAATAGGTTCTCGATAAGTCTCATATTGTTAGGAAAGAAATAGAAGTAAACACTAAGCTAGCATATGGGGAATAACTAGTAATCATTCTTGATTGACAAGTTTGAAAACTATAATAAAGGGAAATTTCCATGGTCAAAGTGATGAGGAGACATTATGATGAGCAAGAGCCCACGTGGAAATTAAAACAAAAATATGAGAGAAATATATTTGATTAATTGGTAAGGAATAAATTCAATGAATATTGGTGTATAACATTATCTATGGAAAATGACTTGTTTATTAAACTTGTTATCGTTCTTCAAAATTCAAGGACAAATTCTTTTAAGGGGGAGAATTTGTAGCATCCTGAATTTTCTAAAATGAATTTTGCTAATAAAATGGCTTTTCAGAAAATCCAAAAATGGGTAGATTTGAACAGTTCGAGAATTTTGAAACCATAAATTTTGGAATATAAAGTGATTAGAGGCATGATACAAATCAAAACTAGGGTTACGGATATCCATTGAGTACAAAATTATAACCATTAGAAAGGTTATTAAGTTAATTAATCTGTGTTAAAATTTCATGATGTTTGGCAAATAGTTTGCAAGTCAAATTTGGACTCAAAGCAGAAAACAAATTGAGAATTTTGCTAAGGGAAAAGTCAAGGGTGGAAATTAACCTTATTTTTACCATTTCAGCCTCAAAGAGCTGGTTGCCTCTCTCTTTTTTATCCCTACTTCCAATTGCTTCTTCTCCAAGTTTACTTTCTCTATAAGCTCTCATTCTCTCTTTTTAGGTAATCCTTCATCCTTTCATATAAATTTCTTATATTTTTATAGTTAATTGATTCTTCTTCCTTTTCAATTTGAAATTAAAATCTTATTGATTCATGGAATAAAAGTTGAGTTATGAATTTTTGATATCTGCTGTCATTATTCAACCCATGAATCAATCTGATTCATTTGGTATTTTAAAGCTTGAATCTATTAGATATAGCTTATTTTTGTTAAATGGAGCCATAATCTAATCATAAATGATTGGATGAAGAGGAAAAATCCTCGAAAAATTTGAAAGCTAATAAACTTTTCTTTTGTGTTTTTGAAGAATATTGTATATCTTTATGAGATCTATTTGATTTGTTTGTTTCTAGCTACTAAGATGAATAATTCTTACCTTTCTTGTGAACTATAATGTGTTCTTGCTTGTGATTTGTTGATTAGTCGATACAAATGGATAAAATGGATTTTTGGTGATTATATGGTCAAATTTGAGATTAAATAGATCTGTTAATAAGTTGATCAGGCTGCTGTGGAAATAAATGAGTTATGTCCATATTTAAACTATCAAAACATGTTAAAATGAGAACTTATAATAAAATGTTGATTAAAAAGTCATTTCACCTATTTTTTGCTACTTTCATGCAAAACTTGCTTATATGAGTTAAATTACAGGTTTTTGAACTAAACCTGTAATCATGCTTGCATAAACCCACCACTTTTATTCTTACAATTTGTTGACAGTAAAATTTGGCTCAATAGACCCAAAACTTAGTTAACCTAAACAATTCTTCAACACCGCAAACTACAAGCTGATAACACAAGTTCTAATAGGAAAGAAAGTGAAAAGGAGGAAGAATAATGGACACAAAAGCTTTTTATAATGGTTTGGCTAAAGTCACTATGGCCCTTAGGTCCATAGTGGTTTTATTTGCTGTTATAGGGTGGTTTCTCTATGTAATTCAACATAATTACAATATCAATGCTCTTTTATTACACAAGTGCTCTCTCACTATTTTGGCAAAGTCTCCACTTGTATTCTTTTTCTCCTTCCCCTTTTACAATGATCTCTTCCTCTTATTTATAGAGGCTGGGAGCTTACAAATATAATTTTATAAGTTATAAATATGTAACATCAAATAATAAGTGGACAAGACAATATAAACTCCTACAATTTGGCTTCTGCAGATTGTTTTTTGTGAGTGGGTCCCTCTAGCTGCTTTTTTCCCAGGTTGGCTTTGCAAGTTGTCTAGGTGGATGCTTGCCTCATGTTCAAACTCAGCGGGGCCTTTAGATAGGTGAGATGATACCTTCTATGAGCTAGAGCCCTTGTCTCGGGGTCATCATTATCCTTCGGTCAGCAAGGTTGAATTCATATTCAATGAAGCAAGCTCGCACTAGTTGAAATGTTGGCTATGTGAGCCGGGACTTTTCTGGCAAGCTTGGACTTCTTCCTTGGCTTCGTACTGCATCTCGAGCTCACGGTTAGCAAGCTGGCATCTCTATCAAGTGAGCTTAGTCTTTAAAAGGTCTGAGCTTCCTCCGGCTAGTCTCATCTTCTATTGGACCTTTGCCAACCCATTTGCGTGATACCAGAAAATGCCCATAGCATGATTCAAATTAAATTTTGAACTAAATTTGTATGATTCGAATTGATGTTTCCTTCTTTGTTTTTTTCTTTTGATCGCGATTTGGATTGTGTTTGAATTTGGACTTCTTCAAAAGTTTTTAAAATTTGGCAAGTAAACTCATATTTTTAATTGAATGT
Organism: Saraca asoca; assembly: GCA_026873985.1. Classification (NCBI taxonomy): domain Eukaryota; kingdom Viridiplantae; phylum Streptophyta; class Magnoliopsida; order Fabales; family Fabaceae; genus Saraca; species Saraca asoca. The sequence goes on from JANHAO010023531.1 coordinate 8,400, forward strand.
CCTCGATTCTATTCAAATTTCTTTAATGATTCTAATTGCAATTTTACTTGAATTTCAAACCTAATTTTGGTTGTAATTCTGATTGCACCTTTAGAATTTTTCCATTCTTTTTTAAACTTCTTTCTCTCTAAGAACTCTTTTAAATTTCTTAGGTTTAAACTTATTTGAAATATAACTAAATTGAATATAGTGGATAAGAAGTCTTAAATGAGCAATTTCTATGTTAATATTGATTAACCTAGTAATTATTTATTCATAAATATTATGGAAGCAACGTGGATAGTTATAAAGATGGTATGACAGAGAATGTGTGTTTGTAACAGTGGTGAAATATATGTGAATGATAGATAATATGATCGAAAAACATGTACTTATAGTGATAGTGGAAATGAATTATGTAATATGACTGTGATAAGAAATGATACTGAAGAAATATTAAGAATTCTTCATAAGTTAGGCATGGACTTATCTTACTGAGCCTTTGACTCACTCTTCTGTGGATTTTTTTCCATATTCTCAAAAAATTGCTATTAACCCACCTCTGAAAGGAAAGGATAGGCAATAACTTCATAGAGGTCACTGCTGATGTAAATAGCACCACAATAAAAAGTCCTTTGGGAGTATATGTTTATTAAGAATTTTTTGAGAACTTGTTGAACAAAAGTTTAAATTGGTATAAGCCACGGTTGGACAATGCCTCTGTACATTATAAAAATTTATTAATATATCAATATTTTTTTCTTTGTCTATAAGTTTCTGATGCCTCTATTAATCAATCGGGTTTAAGTATATGTAATTAGGAAATATTAAAACAAGTATGAGTAGAAATCAATAATAGAGATAGGTTAAAGGCTAGTGATTATCAATCAGGTATTGATATTTATGTTGATCATGATCAAGAGTTTGGGCCGTGACATGATGGGCTTTAGCCAATTTAGCAATAAAGGATAATTTAGGTATTAGGGTCAGATTAGCAAAATTAGAAAGAAATTAGCAAGAATTAATCTAAGTGTTAGGCTTAATTTAATTCTTGGCTAAGCAGTCAAAGAAAGAATGAAACTTTTGTGCCTATGATCAATCATTAAATTAAATGTAAAAGTCCCTTGGATTGAAGTTTTCTCACTTATGTTTCCCTTTTACATTTGATTCTTTTTATTTATATTGATGCCAATTGTCCATTTTCATATTATGAGTAGATAGCCAACAATTCCCTCCATATTTTACTTTTATACACTAGATTAATCCTCAATCCCTATGGTTCGACATGATTCATCTAACCACAAGCTAAGGTAATATAACTTCTTATTTTTGTTAGTTTCGACACCCTTCAAATTTTGGTGTTGTTACCAGGGATCGGCTTGATTAATTCTTGTGTTTTAGAAGAGATTAGGATTTAGGATATCAATTTTCCAATTATGCTTTTAATTTTGTTTATTTTCCATTGCTTTCACCCCTTTTGTGTATAGTTTTATCAATTTTCAAGTGTTTTTGATAGAAGTCAATTGTAAAATGTGCTATGGAATCTAGAGATGAAATTTGATCTAGGATAACAACATGCTTTGTTAAGCCAACAACATTAATGAAGGCATTTCTTAGGAGGCAACCCAAGCATTTATTCATTTTCCTTCTTTTTTTGTTTTATATGCCTATGATTTATTGTTTGTACTTACATTAAGGATAATGTAAAAGTTAAGTGTGGGGGAAATTCAAGGATTGTTTTATTTGTATTTTAAAAGAAAAAAATTTTTGCTTTTACTTTGTTCATTAAGGTGATTTTCAATGATGATAAGTTTGTTTAGGCCTTAAGTAGGTTGCAATTAATTTGATGGTTGCATAGTATGATTGAATAAATTATCTTACCTTCTGATCTTTGAATTTGGTTAGCATAGTGATGAAGTTTGAAATGTCTGTAGATTAGTTTTGGTAGATATATAACCTATGAGATTTTGAGCCATTTTTTTATCATTTTTATTTGGTTCTTCTTCTTTCCTATATGTGATTTTCTTTTGTAAAATTGTTGCTATAGAACTTGCTTTGAATCTTTTTGAGATTACATTGACACGTGCATGTATAAATATGATTAAGGCATTCTTTCATTGACCTACTTTTTCCCTTTTAGCCAACCTTACAATGTATTATTGTTGAGCCTTTTTGAGCCCAATTAACCCTTTTTCTAGTTCTAACCCATTAGAAAGCCAAATCTTGAACGTTTTTACCTTTTCTAAACCTTAGGGATTAGTAGAGCATTTAATTCATTAGTAGGATGAGTTCTTGAACAAGTGTGGGAGTGTACTAATTGTTTGGTAAAAAGAATGTGATTCATTACAATGGTTAACAAAAATATAAAAGAAGAAACAAGTGAAAACGAAAGAAAAAAAAAGAGAAAAAGAGCTTAATACCATTAAAGAGAAAGAAAATGAGAAAAAGATAATTGAATTTGAAGGAAAAGGAAATTTTTCAAAAAGAATGAGCTCAAAATAATAAACAAAGTGAAAAGTGAAGAAAAGGAAAGAGAAAAAGAGAACTAATAAATGTGAAAAATGTAGATTTCAGTTTTAATTGCTCCTTTGCTTATTTGAATCTATGTCACAATGCTTTATTAGTCTTTTTGATTTTTCAATTTCATATATGTTATAGGTATTTTTGGAATCATATAAATGGACTGGTAAAAGACCAATGGATAGACTCAACTAATAAGGGCCCAGCTCACTCAGGATTGAGGTTGTTGGACTAAGACATTAGGTCGCTAAATACAAACTAAGGTCACTAGTCAATATGGGTCAAAGCAGCCACCTCAGGTCATTGAGAACAAGGCTCAGCTCACAAATTAGAGTACGCATCCATAACCAAAAGTCCTAAGGATTCCATTTAGTTTCCTACTTTAATGGGAGTCTATTATAGCCATCAACCCTAATCTATTATATAATTCTAATCAAGTCATGATACTTATTGTTACAGATTTATATTCAAACTATAACCCCCAATCATTATAAAAGGGGATGAAATCATTGTACATGACACAATCAATTATTAGATACAAAACATTCAGCAAAGAGTACTAAAAGTCGTAGACATAAGGGTTAAGCTGACTTTAGCCAAACCACGTTAAAAACTTCTGGTGTCTCCTTGTTCTTCTTCTTCTCTCTCTCTCTTTCTCTTTTCACTTTTAATTTGTAGTTTGGGGTTCTGAACTTGGGGTGACCAGATTTGACCGTCAATATTTTTGGCACTAGAGGAAGGGCCCTAAACTACATTCCTCTTAACTTTTTTCGATGGCTAGAGGAAGAACTACCAGGACTTCAAATGCTGTAGTTGACCAACCTGATGGTTATATGAAACAATAGAAGGATCGAATCCTTCTCATGGAAGGCACTGATAAATGGGAAAAAGAGCATAAAAATAAGGTAGTTTTGGTCCATTTTATTGATAGTATTTTGTGTTTTCTTAGTGTCTTTACTTTGATTTCATGTTTTGTC
>JANHAO010023532.1:0-11873 GCA_026873985.1 Saraca asoca
CGGAGCTGGGATGCTACCGGTGAGCCTGTGGAAGCTTTTGAACATTTAGTGCTATTTTGAGCATTTTACTTCAAATCTTGAGAAATCAACTTTAGAGTTACTAGAAAATAAATTTGATGATCTATGAGTACTCACAAGGTCCGGAAGAGGCTACTGCCAGCTCGTCGCCGGCCGGAGCACCGCCGGCGACCCAGAAAGCTCCCATAGCCGAACCAGTCTCAAAACAGGGGAAAGAGAGAGTGTGAACCATTTGAGACTGCTTACCCATGGAAAGGTCCACCACTGAAGAAAGGGAGGGACTGGACGGAGCATCCTCACCGGAACCCGCCATCTCTGGCGAGAAGAAAAGCCACTGTGGTCGAACAGCACGAACTCACCGGTAGCTGCTCCATCAACTGAAGCAAGCTGGCCAACCGCGAACAGACACCTTCGACATGAAATCGGTGCCAAAACGTCAGAACGGCCGAACTCCTTGCCAGTGCTGAGACGAGCTCTCGAAAACTTCGAGCCAAGCCCGAAGAAGGAGAAATTCATGCGCGAAGAAGAAGGAGAGGGGGCTCGGGCTTCGTTGACCGAGCATGGCCACCGTGGACCGCTGGAAGGATGCCAGCGCAACGCGTGAGCTCCTGAAGTTTCTCGAAGAAGCCGAAGAACCCGAAAGAGGAAGAGGGGGCTTCGTCCAAAAGGGAAGCCCGGAAATGGGAGGGGGTTGCTCGCGGCTTCAGGAGCTTTCCAGAATATCAAGCCCCATTGTCACTGGCAACCTGCTGAGCAGGTCTCTTTTTTTTTTTTTTAAACTTTAGCTTATTTACGTTTTGGGCCCCAAATTTTGAGTTATTTACAAAATTGCCCCTCTAAAAAATATAACTTTTCAAATAAGTCCCTAAAAACTTTTCAGTTTAGTCCTTTTCATTTTCAACTTTTATTTTAAATTTCCCCTTTTTATTTTCTTATTTTTTCGGGTATTACACCTAAGTAATAGTTTCCTTGAAATCACCTTTTTCATTAGCTGTCTGCACAACAAATTCAAGGCTTGACACCTGTGCTTGAAATGCCTTAAGCTTTTATGTCAAGATTGAGATATTATTAACATGTTTCTTGGCATTTGCTTCTGAATCATTGCATTTTTTTTCCAACATGCATATCTGCTATTCAAATTCTTAAATTCTATATTTTTCTCCTTTAGTAACAACTTCGACTCACATCCCCTTCCAGAACATGCTTCGATAATGAATGGAGTGTGTGCGATGCACTTTGTTTACTTTCTAAAGTTCCTTTTGCCAATGTTCTTATTAAGGTTGAAATAACATCCTCTTAGAAGGCTTCAGTAGTAATAAAGTAGTCAAAGAAAAGATTAGCTAGAACAACAATTGCAGTTTCAGCAACCTTTATAGAGGAATTTTAGGCAACTTGATTAGTGACTTAACATCACATTCAACATCATAAAGCATCTTATTTGTAGACATCTTGCTTTGAAGGAGATAGAGCACTCATTACTCATGCTAACAGGGTTGCAACAACTTGAGTTTTGCTAGTTAAAAGCTTCATGCAAGGAAGCACAATTTATCAATAACTAGACTATCACAAATGTCTTACATTGTGCTAAATAAATCAGCTAGGATAGAAGTAGCATATTCCTAGGTTACTCACTTAACGAATTCAAAACTTGAACAATAGATGTTAGCCTTTACTAGCCACAAAGCCCTTTTTGCAAGAGATCCTTCTGTGAAGCTATGTAATACCTAAAAAAAAAAAAGAAAATGTGGCTGAGGGACTAAAGTGAAAAAGTTTAAATTTTCATCGGGGCCGGATTGTAATTTTTGAAGGACTCATTTGAAGTTGGTAGAAAGTTTTGGGGTCAAATCATAATTTGTCCCATTTCCTGTTATGTATATATATTAGTCCAGCCGGCCTTCTCCTTCCAGCACGTGATCTTTCTCTGGCGTTCTCGAAGTTTCATCCGACCACTGCAGCCCCTTTGGTGACTTACATCCAAAAAGCTTCGTTGGACGTCGTTCGGCCAATTTCCAACCGATAAGCCACTACTTCTCTGGTGTTCCCTCTCTTTGGCCAACTCACAACAGTTCTCTCTCCTCGAGCATCTGGCTTCTTCTCCCGAACCTCCTACTTCTGCAAAAAGAGCTTTAGTGATCGTCCTCCATTTCAGTCCACTGCTGTCCGATGAGCTTCGACTGCCATCCTTCCTTCATCACCGGCATTTCCTCTCATGTGTGTCGTTTCTCCAGCTAAGAGCTTCCTTAGTTGTTGCTACTGTGTTCGACTAATCAACTTTGATCCACCGTTATCCAGCCACCTCCGATGCCTCCCTTGTTTCCCTTCTTTGCCTCGGTGCCTTCCCTTCATTTACCCAGCTTGGTTGCAGCTGGGTGGTACTGTTCCTCATCCTTTGGTTTGTTGATCGGCTGGTTGCTCCTTTAGCTTACAGGTGAAGTTTCTGTTAGTGGTGAGCTGGCCACCAGGATGTCAGACTCCGGTGAGTATTCCTAGATCATCAGATTTATTTTATAGTAATCCTACAACTAGTTTTTCAAGATATTTAAGTTGAAACCCTTAACAGTGCAGGTTTGGCCAACAACTCCTACAGGCTCACCGACGGCATCCCAACTTCGACTAAGCTGGCTACTGACATTTTGAAAGCTGTTGAGTAATCCTAGAACAAAAGATTTATTTTATAGCTAATTTACATCAACTTTCCAAGTAGATTTACTTTGAACTCCTAGCTTCAAAATTGATGAAAGCTATAATTTTTCTTGTGGATTCAATCTAGATATATTTATTTGGATTGAACAAGCTCATCAATATCCAATTTCTAAAGCTTCAACTAAAAGACCTAAGTTAGCTGATATATCTTTCAAGGGTGTCTAAGGTGAGTAGACAATCCTTTTCACTGAAAATCCCATGCATGAATATAATAAAATTTTACTTAATGAGATGTTATAATTCCTTTTAAATAATAGAATTTTTTTATATATTAATCTGATTCAGAAGATATACTTATATGTTATGTGTGTACATGAAATAGTTCGCCATGCTAAAATTATGCATCTTTATCTTGCTATTTATTATTGAAATTAATGATACTATTTTTCTATATGAGAAATGGTTATGGTATTGCTTTAATAGTTTATGTATGTTTTGAAAATGTTGCTTACTCGAATAAAAATTCTTATGCTAAGTCTTATATTCTGAATATTAATTGAAATAGTGGATCCATTGAAAAATTTAGGTGGTAACCCTCAAGTGCACTTGAAATAGCCAATGGGGAGCAATAAGGATGGAGATATACATTCGGCAAACGTGTTGGATGGCTTATGACAGGTATTATAATTTGGTTACCATTTTAAATTTATTCTTTGGAAATCTAGTTATACGTTTTATTATATTGGGTTTTAATGAAAGTTTAAAATGTTATTGACTTTCTTCCTTGTTTATTATTATGCTATTGAATATCATATTTTCAAATACTTGACTATCTTGCTAAATTATGGTTTTTAAATGTATAATGAGATTATGGCTGTAGAACGGGTAAGTGTGTCTTCATGGCTATATTTATACACACACACACATACACATATATATATATATACTTTCGAACATGATTTTAAATAGGATTTTGGGTGATCATGGGATTGTTTACTCACTGAGTTTCAATGAAACTCACTCCTTTCTTTTCCATATTTTTCAGAGTTTAGGATCCTTCTATTGTTCCTTCATCTAACACTGACACGGGATCTGCTCTTGGACTGAATGGATCATTCCTGCAGAGATTAAAGGTATATGAATAGTGAAACCAGTGGCAGTTTGTAGGATTGCATATGCATGTGTATGATTGTTGGTTGCCCAACAGGATATAGATCATGTAATTTGGGCCATTGTGTTTGTTATAATATTGTACGGGTTATGGTGGGTGTGTAGCCCTTGTGCTGTTGTATAGGCCTTATGGCCAAGTGTCTGAAAAATAGAGGAAACTTTATTGAATTTTTTGTTAAAATTTAATATTTAAATATTTCATCATGGATTGATGAAATAATGAGTCATTAGTATATTAATTGTATTGTAAGGCTTGTAGGGGGTTTCCTGATGGAAAGGGATTTCTGATGGTGACCTTCTACGCCGGTCATATTCTGTAAATTGGGGTATGACAAGCTATAGTAGGTACATGACCTAAAACTAGAATTATACGGGCATTTGAACTTGGAGAGTTTCCATGGAGCAATGCTAATAACTGATTAATTGTAGCAGAGTCAGTTGTTTGGACAAGCTTCACGCGTGCCTGAACAAAAACCTCTTATCCTCTTGATTCACCCCTTCTTAAGAATCCATAAAAATGTGGGGATAACCCCTGCACTTTCAACAGCACGCATGAATATCTTCACTATGACAACACAATTTCCACAAAACATGGACTGCTTCCTCTTTTGCCTTCCATGATCCTATCTCTAACAACTGCACTAATGGGAACATCCCTCCAGCTATAGTGATTGCCCACTTACGATCATCAACTTGCTCAGTTAAGATTGCTAATATCATAACTGCGTACTCTTAATACTGTTCACTAGACAGTCTAAGCAATGACATAAGTGACTGGATACCTTCTCTTTTGTTTATGGTCTCCCATATTTCTATGCCATCACAACACCAACTTGTCAAAGAAAGTATCATATAATCTTGCACATCAGTAGTAGCCATAGTTACAACTCTAATAAGGACCTTGTTTGTATCTGCATGATTGAGACACTTTGAGAGATAGATGTTTCCACACAGATTAACCATAGCCCTTAGGACATGCTCTTGAATCAACTTGTTATCCCAAGGCTTTGGAAGTGTTACTAGAAATATCCCCGATTTTAATTACATCAAAATGTTCCTCATCAACGTTAAATTTCTTCCTCAAAGATCATCTGCATATAAGTGAGAGCCCCAATTATATTACCAGCTAGTGCAATTAGGTGAGGAGAATTGGAAGGTTCTCATGGATACAAAATTAAAGAATTGCCAAAGCTTGTATTACATACTCCTACATTTGTTAATGTTTCAGCCAGAATAGAGTTCAATAGTATACCATTCTCAATCTTGGGGTCGAAGTTATACCATGTGAATTCAAATTATTTTCAACATTCTATGCCACATTCTCTAGGATCATTACCCCAAGGGTTAGTTGACTAAAGAGGAGTAGATAAAGGCGGATTTGTTGATTCATTTCTCATAATAGCATCAAAACCGCATCCAGTTGCAAGATTATTGGAAACATCATAGCTATTGATACTATTTTGATCAAATGTTAGTTTGCCTCTAACTTGACCAATACCTTGGGCTGGAAAATAAGGCTTCCTTGAGTATAAATAGGCATCCAAATCCTGCACCATGGAAAATGGTCCTTGAACTTTTCCAAATAGATCTTAATAATGCCACATCTTCTTAATTTCATTAATCACAACTGATGGTGTTATTTTGGTTAAAGATTAGGTTGAAAAAGGTTCTAATAAAGCATTAGAGAAAGGACTAGATGATCCGATAGGATGAGTATCCTCAATACCATTTTAAAAGTTTGATAACAATTTTGGCCCCTCCCAATTGTTAGATAGATGCAACTCTCTATCTCTACCATGTAGCAATTGAACATCATTTGGTATACCATTAGCAACAAGCACACCATCCCTTTTGGTAGAGAATCCCTTATTTAACTTGTAGGTGGCTATTTACTTATCTAAAATTCATTTTGTCCATGAGGTTAAAGCATTTGCCACTCACCCACTTTGAAGAACTACTATTATTAATCTCCTATATGAAGAAAGTCACTTTGAACATTTCCTTTTTTTGATGTGTAGAGGACTAATTTTTTTTTATAAGGGACCTCATTTTAAAGACCATCTCCCTATACCAAGTCAAGATGCACCTCCTAACCACCTGATGTATGAATGAATCCCAGTTCAATACTCCCTATTGGCATAGAGGAAAATAACATACTAAACTTTTTACAACCATAAGGCAAGTTGAGTCTAATAATGCAACTCTAATTAGACAACAAGCCTTCTAAAGAAACATAATCAGGTAAAGCTATTGGGTACCAGAAGTACAACTCTTCAACTCCTTTCTCTATAATATGGCTAACCTTGGTAAATTGAATAGCTTTAGCAGAGATATCATGGTTGTCATTCTTGAAAATTATTCCCAAAGCAGGATTATCAAGGCCTTTAATTTTGTAGTCCATTCCTTACATGCACCACACAACCCAGTGCTATATATCCTGGATATGCAATAGGCATTCAAAGGGAGCAGTCACAGCCAGCAACAAAATGACCTTCCCTTCCTCCAAAACTTTGAATACTATTGAATGATCCTATAAGGTAGAGATTAACTGGCTTCCTTACACATCCACAAGTGTTGTTTACTGCCATTACAGCCTATAAAGGAGGGATAGAACTTGACACCACACAGTCTCCTAAAACAGCATAATTTGCTGGAGCTCAAGACCTTTAAAAGGTGCTAATATCATGGTAACCTGATCTTAGCTTGGAGTATAGGACTTTCAATTCTACATTATCTCTTCTTTAAACACTGCATACATATGCTTGCTTTCTCACAAGAAATTAGTCTCTCTCTCTCTCTCTTAAGAAAGATTGAATATAGGAAATGATTTGAAGTCCAAGTTCCTCTCTTTAATTCTTCTATGAGTATACTCTCATCCAAGAAGGCTACAAGTGTATCTTCAATTAATTCTTTAAATGTTTCAAGTTCAAGATCTATAGAAATATCTTTTTCCAATACCTGCAAGTTATACAAGGGACACAATTACATTCTTTATTGTAATATCTAGCTGGAAAGATTCTTATACAAAAGGATGAGATGACAGTTCTGTGCCAAGCTACTAAATAACTTATGATGGGGATTTTAGGAAAGAAATCAATGGTCTAATAACTTGGCTAGAGGTAAACTTCAGACAAGATTCGGATACATTCATATAACTAGGAATGAAAGATTCAAGAAATGCAAAGATTTTCAATATATTCAAGAAATGCACCAGGTGTACCTGAGCTGCTAGAATGAGAGCTGAAGCGTCTTTGTTTGATTTTAAGATTACGAGTGGATGATGAGTCGTACAGGGATCGGCTTTGAAGTTCACCGCCAGGAATTCGAAGAGTTGGCTCTCCATGCGTTTCTTCAATTTCTATGGCCAGCTCAATGATTATTACGCTCAGCTGGCAGGCTTTAGCATTAAATGCTGATGCACGCTGGTCCGTCAGATCATGGGTCAGTTGGAAGGCCCTTTCATCTGACGGTGTGATTCGTTCAATTTTTGAATCAGGTGACTCCCCCTTTGTTGTCAAATTCTTTTACCCTTGTCTTGCCTTTCCCTCTTACCCAGAGACCATTCACCATCCTTGCCTGAAGAACCTTCGCTCTGTGTTGTTGGCATTGCTAGACCGATCTTAGTAGCAACTTTTCCATCCTTGCTCTAGCCATTCAGCCATCCTTCAAAGCATTTAAGGTGAGTCTTTGCTTCTATTTTGCCATTTTATTTTCGATTCAAGGGTTTTTATAGGAGCTCTAGGAGTTAGTGGGAAATGGCGATTCGAGTTGATTTTTGTTTATTCTATCAGCAGTGGCTAGGGTTTTGGGTGGCAGTGATAGAGTTTTTCTTTATTCCTAGGCCTCTATAGCCTTTCTCTTTTGGGTCTTTCTCCGCATTTTAGGCAGTTTTTGGGGAAGTATCATGTTTGTCCTTAGTTGGGCAGTTTCTGAATCTGCAAACTTTCTCGCCTAGGGCCTGATTTTCTTTTCTTGTTCTTCTCTTCTTTGTAAATGTCTCAGCTTTCTAGACATCGTCGCCACCTTATAGTCAGCTAGGATACTGAGTCTAAGGATAGTGGGGAAGTTCTTTGCACATGGTATGCAGCTTCCCAAAGTGACGAGGTCGCAAGCAGGTTCGAAGCTCACGCGGGATCAGTGGGGTCTAGAGCTGTCCCCCCTTTTACACATTTCCCTTCCAGCATAAGATCCAAAGAAATGTGGGGATTGCAGAGGTGTACTTTTTTCTGAGAGGTTGCCGCATGATAGTGCCATCTCCCAGGGACCATGCTGCTCACCCTCTGTTAAGGTTCGTGGCTATTAGCATTCACCACCTCAATGCGGGCTTCCGGTTCCCTGTCCCTCCGTTCATTATTAATTTCCTGAACGATCTGGGGCTCGCGCCAGCACAATTAACTCCCAATGCGTATTCCTCCTTACTCTCCTTCGCATTAATTCACCTCCAAAATGGCCTCCCCCCTCCTAGCGCGAGGGTCTTATGTTTCCTTTATCAAATTAAGAGCATCAGGTGGCAGGAAGGTTTTTATTACTTGTCACCTCGTTCCTCGAGGTACAAGAAGGCACTGCCTTCTGGGGAGGCTCGAGGGAAATCCAACGTGGGCCCTTACAAGACCCGTTGGTTCTTTATGTCCTGCCCGTCGTTGTGCCACCTTCAAAATTTTTCGTTTGTGGCTGATCCAGCTGAGTGAGTTAGATTAAAATATTTATTATTTTTTTACCTGTTTGATTTCCATTCATCTTTGCCCTTTTCTTCGTCTCTTCCTTTTTATTTTTATTTCGTCTAACATTTCTTTGAGATTTCTGCAGAGGGCGTCCGAAGGGGGAAGTCAGAGTTGAGTGTTGAGGAGATCGAGGTACTAGATCAACTCTTGATTTTTAACAATTCATTGAGTAGCTCAAGGTTTAACGAAGATCTCCTACGAGCTCACGGGCTTTCCCCAACACTCGGCACTGAGCTCATTAACAGCTCGCTTGACATTGGGGTTCATGGCGTAAGGGAAATTCCTCCAGTAGACTTTGGCAAAGAAACTGATATGAACCGAGTTAACTTAGTTGAACCTCCTCCCAGGCATAAGCAGGTTGCTACCATCTCCGCTCGTGCCGATCGTCCTTCCTCCCTTTTGGCTCCCCAGAAGTCTACTCTAACTATTCCACCCCTGTCCCAACTCTGACTTAGGTTGATCTCCCCCTTGGCTTATTAATGGCAGAAGAGACCTTGCTTCCCCTCACTCTGACCTTGCCACGCGGCTCCACAGATATTGAAAGGGAGGCTGTGGGGTCGTAGAGTCACAGAGGCGATGCTCCCAATTAGCTCTCTCCAAAGAGGCAGAGAATTAGTAAAGGGAAGGAACCTACTCATAGTCCGATGCCTCAACCTGTAGTCAGATTTGATCATTCCCCTGAAGGGTTAGGGGCCAAAACTCTGGCCTTTTACAACTTTGTTCATGAGAACGTAGTGCGAATTCTGGGACAAGACGTCACATCTCTAGAAGATGACGGGGTGCGAGGCAACGTCCTGATGGAGACATTGGCAAGTCACTATTTAGTGGTCTGTGATGCTTCTTTTCTTCTTTCCCTCCTCTTATTATCATTATTTATATACACATTTTTGTTATGTCCTCGCGTTTTGATTCCTTCTTTGTCTTTTCCCATTTTGCTTTTTTCAAGGGGTGTTGGCGACCATCAAGCAAAGGAGGGAATGTCTGGATTGGGGAAGGAGAAAAAGAGGTTCGAGGCCGACCTCGCTACTACCACTGGTGAGGTGGTAGAGTTGAAGAAGAAGCTGGAGGACGTCGAAAGTTGATTGGAGAACGCCAACGCTGCGGTGAAGAGGGGGGAGGAGTCCTTTACTCACAAAGTGGCTGACTTTGCTTTGAGGTTGCGGAGGGCCCATGAGGAATTGCAGAAAAGTAAGAAGGATATACTCCTTCTCACGCAAAAGGCCGGAGGCTTCCAGAGGTTGCTCACGAGGAGACAGATCGCGCTGTCAAGAGGGCTCAGTGGGTTGAAGAAAGAGCTATGCACACTGAAGAAGATGTCCTCAAGGTGAGGGAGGAAATCTCCATTATGGTCAAAGAAGCTCGGGCGGCCGCTGTTATCCATACTATCGACAGCTTCATGTACACTCTGTGTCTAAACCATCCGAGCATGGACTTCTCCTTCTTTGGTGGAGAGATATCGGATATCATCCAAGGCTTTATTGAAAGCACAGGAATGGCTCCTCCTTTTGGTGCTGGCACCGATGATGCTACAGATGGTCCTCCTGGGGAAAGCGCAACTCCAATCGAGGCTAACTCACAGGGAGTAGGACTAGTTGGGGGTGAACCCGGTGGAGAAACATCAGAAAATATGCTTGCAGTGACCCCATTGGACTCCCAAGATCCTCCTGCTTCAGTGGCCCCTCCTAGTGCTTCCCCTTAAATTTTTATTATTTTATCCCTGCAGTCTTTAATTGAAACATTTTACTTTAAGCTTTAAATGGTTCTGCTTTTCCCTTCTTTTTGGCTTTTATGTCTTGTGTGCTTCTAACAATTTACGATGGGTGAAAAGGGAATTGAGCTCCCCTCCCCCCCCTTTTTTTTTTGCAATGCGATTAACATGACTGCCTTAGCGAAACGCTATTATCTTCATGTATTCAAGTGAGTGTATGCATCATTGGTATGTCAAGCTAGAAGGAAGTTTATTCAGTTCATAAATAGCATTACAAGTTTACAATATCGAACTCGCTCTATTGGTAATAGGGCCAAAGATATTTGGCGTTCCAGGCCCGGGGAAGTTCTGTTCCTTCGATGTTGGTGAGGCAATATCCCCCAGCTTTCAATCTCTCTTTCACAATGTATGGTCCTTCCCAAGTTGGCCCTAGTGTTCCTTCCCTGGGGTCGCGGCTTCCCAGTTGGACGAGGCGTAGAACGAGGCTTCCTGCTTTGAAGTTTCGAGTTCCCACCCTCCTGTTGTAATATCGAGCTACCCTTTACTGGTAGGTTGCAATTCTAAGGGATGCTTCATCTCTCTTCTCCTCGACGAGGTCGATGCTTGCTAAGAGTAGCTGGTCGTTCTCTTTTGCATTGAAGGTGGCTCTTCAGTGCGAGGTAACCTCGAACTCTACTGGTAACATGGCTTCGATCCCGTAGACCATCGAAAAAGGAGTTTCCCCCGTGGAGTTATAAGTCGTGGTGCGATAAGCCCACAATACCATTGGTATTTCATCCACCCATGCTCCCTTCTTGGTCTCTAGCTTCTTTTTTAGGATCTGCTTAATAATCTTGTTAATCACCTCTACCTGCCCATTAGTCTAAGGGTGATCCACTGATGAGAAACTCCTCAAAATCTCGAGGTCGTCACAGAACTGAACAAACTGTTCGTTAGTGAATTGTGTCCCGTTATCTGATACTATTTGTTAGGGGACACCAAATCGGTAGATAATGTTATTCCAGACAAACTTCTGTATCTAAAAGGAAGATATCTGCGCTAACTCCTTCGCCTTTGCCCATTTGGTAAAGTAGTCCACCACTACTACAACGTACTTGCAATTTTTGTAACCTGTAGGAAGGGGTCCTATCAAGTCAATCCCCCAAATTGCAAAGGACCATGGGCTGACTAATTGCTGGAGGCAAGTCGGAGGGGCTCAAGGGACATTGGCAAACCTCTGGCACTTTTCACACCTCCGGACAAGGTCGATAGCATCCTATTTTATAGTTAACCAGAAGAAACCTTGCCGAAGGACCTTCTGTGCTAACGACAGCCCCCCAGCGTGATTTTCGTAGTGTCCGGCGTGTATTTCTTTTAAGATGATATCACACTTGGGGCCATCGATATAACGAAGAAGCGGGGCCGAGAGACCTCTTTTGTAGAGTGTGCCATCCACGATGCAGTATTTTACATCTCAAAACTATATGCGGCGTGCTTCCAATTTGCATTCGTGGAGTTCGTCATTTTGGAGATATTTCACAATAGGGCTCATGTAAGGAGTTACGCCCCATCATCCCACATCGGCTAAGTCAGGATCCGAGGAAGTGCATTTAAGGGGGGGTTCGCCCCTTCCA
>JANHAO010023533.1:0-11870 GCA_026873985.1 Saraca asoca
ACCTTGTTATGGCGCAAAAGAAGCTTCAAATAAGGAAGAAAAAGAAGAAACCCCACCGGAGCTGCGAACGGACGATGAGAGGACGGCGAGGGGACGCTGCGAACAGCGCGAAATCTACAGAAAATGAAATTGGAGACGAGTTTAAGGATTTCGAAAATTCAACGGAATATTTCCGTTGGAATTTAATAAATAATCAAAACGTGCCGTATAAATTAATTGATATTCCAACAGATAAAAATTCATTGGAATATTACAACGAATTTTTCAACGGATAATTATGTCTGTTGGAATTTAATAAATAATTAAAATGTGCCGTATAAATTAATTGATATTACAACGGAATATTCCAACGAATAAAAATCCGTTGGAATATTACAACAGATTTTACAACGGACATAATTGTCCGTTGGAATATTCCCATGAAATTTTTAGTCCGTTGTAGTTTCCGTTTGAGTATTCCAACGGATAGTCGTCCGTTGAAATTACCGTTGGAATATTCCGTTGAAAAATTGTGATTTTTTTGTAGTGTTTTATGATTTTTTAAAGTTCCCAGTGAATTAATTCTCGAAGAAACAAAGTCCCTCGAAAAGAGAAAAAAGACAATTTTTTTTCATGTGCTTTATTTTGCTAATTAAAAAAAGAGAGTCCATAAGATAAGAGCTTACTGAATCTAGTTTTTTTTTTTTTTATAATAGATCTAGGTTAAGTTAATTTAAATTAAGATGTTTTTAATTTATTTAATTTTTATGTCATATTTTAACATATATGTGACAACTGCATTAAGTCATGTCATCTTTTTTTATTATTAATTTAATTGATAATTACTAAAATAATTTAATTAATTTATATTAAAACATGGATGGAATAAGAAAGGTTATCTTTGAATGATAAAATTGAGAAAATTAATATTTTTCAATGATGAAAACATTAAATTACTCTTGTTTTTTATTTGTGAATTTTTTTTCACACTTTTAAGAATATTTTAAGGAAATTTCAAATTTTTTATGTCAATTCATAATTAAAAGATTTATTTGAAAATCATCACATTTTCAAAAATATTTTTAATCTAATCTTTTCTATTCACAAGCAAAAAGGGGTATCCTGCATTCTTATAATATAGGAATGTCTTAATTATACAAAAATCCTATTTTATCAACATTTTCATTAATATTTTATTAGTATTAATATCTTAAACTATTGCCGCCCACCACCATTTATCATTATTAACATCATTGATTAGTCATCATCAATTAATCATTTTCCTACTCAATCAATTTTCTAAGGAGAACAATTTTTTAATTTAATAAGATTTTTAAATATGTGCAAATTAATTAAGTTATCATTATAATATTTGTATGAATTTTTTTTAATACACCTAATATGATACCTTGTTAGTCCTAAGAATTATATTTCCATAAATCACAATTTTTAGAATACATGATTTTGCGAATTAAATGTCTTTTAAGATGATTATAATTTATGACTAAATTGACTTTAATTTATTTTATTTTGATTTATTAATTATTTATTTTTAAAAAATTTGATTTGCCGACACCCTTAGTGGTATAGTATTGTCTATTACTACATTTGATAGTTTTATTTTCTGATGACCTAAATTCAAATTTAAAATATTATATATGTGTTACTTTTCTCATCACCCAGTAAAAAGATTTGATTTATATAAATCACAGTTATTTATTACTTTAAGGTGTGATTGGTAGAAGATTGTTGAATACAAAATAATATAGTAAATAGACCAGGAAATGAGGAAGACAGTGCATAATAGTATCATGTTTAGACTCTTGATATTGTGTTAGTCAATAGACTACAATTTTGAAAATCAAATTAGACTGGTCAATCAGATTAATTGTTTGATGAGTCCGTTTGATTAATGTTGGGCCAAAAATGTATGTGAATTGATGAAAATCGATGCGAACTAACCAGAACTAACATGAATTAGTTAAAATCAATGAATCACATCTATTTGTTCAATTTTTTATTTTTATTTTTTAAAATTTTATAATAATTGAGATGTAGTACACTTACAATTTCACATTAATTGAAGTTTTTTTTAAGTGTTTCTAACATAAATTATTGATATATCACTTATGTTTTTATTATTTTTCTATTGATGATATTAACTAATGTTGTATTACATTTTTATTCCTATCATGAATCAAGTTATTATCTTCCTTATAATATAAAAATTATGACATTCACTCTCACCTAAATGTTATCACATAGTAAGTGAGCTTCATTTACTATGAGAGAGCAAATGAAAAAAAAAATTATTTTTTTTCATTTTTTTGTTCTAATTTAAATTATAAATAAAACTTTTATATTTATCTATTTTAACAATAATTATTTATTTGAATTATCAATAATTGATTTCTAATTTAATTTTTAAGTTTATTACTATTAAATTATTGACTTTTTAATTTTCTAAATTATCAAATAATATTTTAATTTCAAATTTTTAATATTTGAATTATTTATTTATTTAGGTAATGAAATTTTAATATTTTAATATTATTGAAATAATTTTTTTTATATGGATTTTTCGGAAGCGTGTTTTGGACCTGTTAAGGTCCGATTAGGGATAGGCCCAGTCGGTATGGTAGAAGCCCAAGTCAGTATCGGATATCACCGAGCGGGAACCTAGGATCACAAAGTACGAGTCGGAGACATCTCGCATTCCCTCAAGCGAGAGAGCACATCTCGTTGAGGAATCCCTTGACTCCTTAGCGAGAAACCCATAACCTTTAGAAGAGCGACCAGATGTAGGTGACAAGGATAGTCAGAACTACCACCCCGATCGACTCCTAACTCACCCACTAGCAACGGCTACTCATACGGTACCTAGTCAGCAGTCCGATACATCCATTCCTTGTTGACAGCTCGGCCTTCAAACTTACATATCAGTCTTCTGGAAATCTGATAATGATTTGCTTAGCATTAATTATTCGGCGCCAAGCATTAAATGACAGTAACGACGGAAGTAATCATTTTACGGCTTATGTAATTACACTTGTAACCCTCTCCCCTTCTATAAATAGAAAGGGGAGGCTATCATATAGAGGGATATATAGAGAGATACATGCAAAAACTCTGTCAAAATAAGGAATGAGCATTATTCATTGAGAGAATACCCCATTGTTGTATACATATTCTGTAAAAACTGATCTCCCCGGAGATAATAAAATCGTCAACGTGGACGTAGGAGCCAAACTAACTTTAGCCGAACCACGATAAACTCCTAGTGTCGCTACTTCTTTTCCTCCTTCACTATTTTCCTACACTGCTTCTTTCTTACATTAAGCTTGCAGTCAGGGATAATACTGAACATAATTGGTTGACCAGATTTTGGTGTCAATATTTTGGCACTAGAAGGAGGGCCCCCACTACATACTCTTCATTTTCATCTTCTGATAAACTGTTTTGAGCATGATGGCAAGGGGAAAGGCTACCAGGAGTGCTGGAGTTCCAACTGGCCAACCTGAAGGTCAGACACAACAACAGGACACGGTCGCTCCCATGACGGGTGTCGACACCGACACAGCTTCCTTTGCTCAACACCAACCTGTAGCCCGTGAGGCTGACGAGATTTAGGCCTGCCAACAGCACCAAGAGGCGCTTGATCGATGCTAGGAAGCGCTAGAAAGTAAGATAAAAGAACTAGTCAATATGGTTAGAATGTTGGCTCAAACACATGCTCAAGCCACACCAAGACAAGACAAAGTGGTTGCACCTGAAGGCGGATGTCATCCTTTAGGGCCTCAACATGAAGAGCAAACCAGAGTTGGGCACCACCGAATCGACTTGCAACGCCCTTCCAATTCACAACAAAGGTCCAAAGCCTGTAGAGATCGGGAGGACAAGGAGGATGACTCCCAATGCGAAAGCTCGCATAAGAGCGAAGGCTCGCACGGAACTGATGGCGAGGGAGATACAGATCATGACTTGTCTGATAATGGGCGAGATAAGAAGCATAAAACTTCGGATTGATATTCTCATAGCAGGCGAGAAGAGAAGAGTAGAAAGACCTCCAGCCAATGATTTGAGTCCCGAGACCCGATGTTCAAAGAACTGCTCCAGAGGATGGAGCAACTAGAGAGGAACTCCGCATCCCAAGTGAACCGAGAGCCACATGAGGAGAGAACTCCACTCTCCTGCTAGATTAAGATAGAGCCACTCCCCCGTAGATTCAAGATTCTGAACATCCCCATCTACAATAGGGATAGCGACCTGTATAGCCACCTGGATACATTTAACATCCAGATGGACCTGCAAACATCTAACCCATTGATGAAATGTCAGGTCTTTTTGGCAACGCTCAGAGAAATACCACGGGCATGGTTTAGAAGTCTATCAGCCTGTAGCATAAGGAGATAGGATGAGTGTCAAAGCAAGTTCCTTAACCAGTACAGAGCGCTGAAAAGATAGCTCGCCTCTACTGCCACTTGGCCATTGTCTTCTAACGAAAAGATGAGTCACTCAAGGATTACATCACCAGGTTCCGACAAGAAGTCAGCAATATGGACAAACCGTCTGACGAGAGCATTCTCACAGTGATAACGGTTGGGCTCCGAAAAGATAAAAAATTGTATGAGGACATATACAAGTCCCCTATCAAGAGCCTTGGGAAATTCTATGAGTGAGCCACCAAGGAAATCTAGTGGGAGGAAACCTTTGGGCTGAAAAAGCCAAACAATAAAGAAGAAATCAGTACCTCCAACCAAGGCAAGAAACGGAACGGAGGCGAGAATAGCAAGGATAACCAAAATGGGGGTTCTAAAGGCCAAAACACAAAGAAGGCCCGGGGTGAACAATCCCAGTACTAACGCCGATATGATACTTACACTATTTTGTTGGACGTATCAGACAGAATCTATGCAACCAAGAGGGATAATGAAGATTTTGGCAAGCCTAGACCAATCAAGACCCCACCAAGAAGAGGAATCGTAATAAATTTTGTGCCTATCATAGTAAGGTCGGGTACAACATGTCAAACTGTTGGATGTTGAATCGAAGACCTCATTAAAAGGGGCCACTTGAGGGACTACGTGGTGAGATCCCAAGGCCAGCAGTCCCCGTGCCCCCATCAACCTATATCGCAGCGCCATCAGACTCTTGAGCGCAAGGAAATGCCATCCATGAAGACCATTTTCACCATACATAGTGGGCTTCATATCACCGGCACCTCAAATCGATCGTGCAATCACTATGTGTGAGTGACGGGCCATGTTCTTCTAACAAGTCATGTGGAGTATGAAAGACTCGCCAAGAAGGCCAGGACATCCTCTAAAAATATTTTCTTCACGAAAGACGACGCACAAGAGGTCTATTATCCCCACAATGACACCATAGTCATCCAGGTAAAAATCGATAACGCTGACATGAGGAGGATCATGATGGATATTAGGAGTTTCATGAATGTAATGTATAAAGGGTGCTTCGACCAAATGGGCGTGAACAAGGATCAGCTAGACCCATCACCTGAACCCCTCTATGACTTCACTGGAGACGGAATACTCCCAATGGGACGGATTAAGATCCCACTTACTTTGAGAGATCATGACAGACAAACAACTGTCATGACAGATTTCTTGCTTATAGATTATCCCTCGGCTTACAATATGGTGCTAGGGCAACCTGCCATGAATGGCGTCGACATGGTAATGTCAACCAGGTCATTAACCATCAAGTTCCCGACCCCGAGTGGAATTAGGTACATGTGCAGAAAGTAATAAGTAGCTTGGCACTGCTATAAGGAGATAGTTAAACTCGTGGTCCAAGGGAAAAAGGTAAACGTTGTGTCCGAGGGAGAGCCCTGAGCGACGGGTGAGAAAGGGGTCAGCCATGACCTAGACCCTCAAGAGGTGGACATCGAACGAGTCATTGGGTCAGTCAAGGAGCTGGAAGATGTACGGGTTAGCGAGGCAGATGAACAGATATGCCTCAAGTTGGGGAAATGCCTGCCATCAGACATGAAGCTATAACTGATAAGTTGTCTTAGAGTAAATGTTAATGTCTTTGCCTGAAACCATGAAGATATGGAGGGAATCGACCCAAACATAATGTCGCACCGATTGAATATCGATCCCCAGGCCAAGCCAATTTATCAAAAGAGAAGACCAACAACTGCTGAATGATATGAGGCACTTAAAGAGGAGGTGGACAAGCTCCTAGCAAATAACTTCATTCGTGAGGCATGATACCCCACTTAGGTGGCAAACCCCGTACTCGTCAAAAAGAAGAATGGGAAGTGGAGAACGTGTATTGATTTTATTGATCTCAATAAGACATACCCTAAAGATAGTTTCCCTTTACCTAGGATAGACCAGCTAGTGGATGCTACGACCGGACATGAATTGCTCAACTTCATGGATGTCTACTCGGGGTATAACCAGATTCTGATGGCCATACGAGATGAAGAATATACCATATTCATCACCAACCATGGGCTATATTGTTACAAAGTGATGCCCTTCGAACTTAAGAACACAGGGGCAACCTATCAACGGTTGGTAAACATGATGTTCTGAGAACAAATTGGCAAGACTATGGAGGTATATGCAGACGATATACTGGTAAAATCCAAACAGCTTGTCGATCATGTCCATGACCTCGACGATATGTTCCAGACCCTGAGAAGGTATCGAATAAAGCTTAATCCACACAAGTGTGCATTCAGAGTAGCCTCAGGAAAATTCCTCGGCTTCATAGTGAATAATAGAGGGATTAAAGTAAACCTAGAAAAAATCAGAGTACTACTTGATATGCATTCTCCTGCAGGACAAAAAGACATCCAGATCCTGAATAGCCAGATCGCTATGCTCAGCAGGTTCATTTCCAAGGCCATGGACAAGTATGTCCCCTTCTTCGACGTCTTCAAGAGGGCGAAGAGGTTTGAATGGACCCCTAAATAGGAGATCGCGTTCCAAGAACTTAAGACGTACCTCGGTCAAGCACCTGTCCTTTCCAAGCCAAAAGAGGGCAAAAGACTGATGGTGTATTTGGGTGTATCTCAGCATGCCTTGAGCACGACACTTACACGAGAAGAAGGAGGGATTTAACTCCCCATCTATTATATGAGCAAAAGATTTTTGGATGCCGAGATGAGATATTCGCCTATGGAGAAGCTCGTTTGTTGCTTGGTCGTTGCCTTAAGAAAGCTCGACCCTATTTTCAAGCCCATGGTATCAGGGTCCTCACTCAGTACTCACTAAGACAAGTCCTACAAAAGATAAATGCCTCGAGGCGATTACTTAAATGGGCAATCGAACTCATACAGTACGACATTGAATACAAGCCCAGAACTACTATCAAAGGCCAAGCACTGGCTAATTTCATTGCCAAGTTCACAGGCCCCTTGTAAAATGGGGTGGAAGTCGCTGAGGCTCCATAGTGGGAGCTATTTGTTGATAAGTCATCCTGTGATCAAAAGGCCGCAGCAGGAATGCTTCTTATTAGTCTAGAAGGACATAAGGTCTTCAATGCCTTGAGGTTTGGTTTTTAGGCCATGAACAATGAAGCTAAATATGAAGCTTTATTGGTGGGCTTACGATTGGCCAAACAGGTGCACACTGAGAAAATAAAGATTTATAACAACTCGTAGTTAATTATTTGTCAAATAAGAGGTGAATACCAAGCACGAGGGGAGAAAATGGTGAGGTATCTCCAGAAAGTCCATGAATCGTTAGGCTTCTTCCAATAGTTTGAAATCACGTAAATCCCGTAAGCCCAGAACTCCCACATAAATATTTTGGCTCACTTGTCTACCATCGACGATCCAGACCATATTGGAGTGGTCCCAATAGAGTTGTCATAGCAATCACCGAAATGCCTAACTCCTTTATGAATCCAATCATACACTACCTGTAGAACGAGAAGTTACTAGAAAATAGACCCGAGGGACGACGCCTGTGGACCCGAGCAGCCAGATACTGCATCCATGGTGATACACTTTATAAGAGGGGGTTCACAACCCTGCTTTTAAGGTGCATAGATGGCGAAGACTACAATACCATTTTGGAGGAGATTCATTTAGGACATTGTGGAAACCACGCTGGAGGGCTCTCTTTGGCACAAAAAACCCTTCGATAGGGATTCTACTGGCCAACAATAAGGCAAGATGCTATCGACCTCATTAGGAGATGTGACAAGTGCCAGAGGTTCTCAAAAGTGCCACGGGCCCCACCAACCTACTTAAGACAGATGACAAGTCTATGGCCATTTGCAATTTGGGAGATAGATCTTATTGGACCACTTCCTTAGGCACAGGGAAACTATAAATATGCGATAGTAGCAGTGGACTATTTCACCAAATGGGCAGAAGCAAAGGAACTCGCTGAAATCTCATCTTTCAGGATTGAAAAGTTTGTCTGGAATAATATAGTTTACAGGTTCAAGGTCCATCAACAGATGGTTACCAATAACAGGACCCAGTTCACCAGCGAGTAGTTTATCAAGTTCTGCAAAGACCTCAAGATTGTCAAAAGTTTTATAGCTATAGACCACCCACAAGCCAACGGGCAAATAGAGGCCATAAACAAGATCATTAAGAAGATCTTAAAGACCAAGTTAGGCAGATGAATTATAGTCAGTACTATGGGCCTATAGGACCACACCGAATAGCTCCGTCGAAGAAACCCCCTTCTCTTTGGTATACAGATGTGAGGTAATGATTCCCGCAGAGCTTGAAGTCGCTACACAGAGAAGGGTCACCTTTAACCCGGAAGATAACGACTAGCTGCTTGCTACAAATCTAGACCTCCTGGAAGAAGCATAAGAAAAAGCTAACCTTAGGACCACAGCCCATCAATGACGCATAGCGAGATATTATAACTGCAGGGTGCGAGCTCAAAAATTGAAACCTAAAGATCTCATTTTTTGTCTCGTCCTTTCCGGAGCCCGCAAACCCAGCGAGGGAACCTTAGGACCAAATTGGGAAGGTCTATATATCATCAAAAGGATTGTGAGTGATGGAGCCTACCACCTGGTGGACATGAACAGAGCAGAATTCCTCGTCGCTTGGAACTCTGAGCACTTTTACCGTTATTACCAATAAGTGCCTCAGTATCTTATGATTGATTCATTGTATATATGAATGTAATTCTTTAGATTCTTTGAAATAAGATTACGTATTTTTTATGTCAAGTTATATGCTGTGTAAGTTAGCAAAAGTACACATGTTGAACTATTATGTGAGCGTGAGTAAAAGAAAACCACGGTCAGTCATGTACCAAGGCAATAGATGTAGGAAGAAGCTTGGCTTCATCATAAAATTTTGCAAGTTGTTTAGGAAATTCATTACAAATGTCGGGCGTATCAGAAAGTCAAAGTTATACAATCACTACTCTACAAGGATGAGGGGTCGGAGGCTAAGCCTTCAATAGGCTGTGAATCATAAACTAGGGCATCGGGCATAGGAGCAACATCGATAGCTTGGGAGTCACCCTCTCCCTGGACTACATCCTTCGTAGACGAGGTACGAGCTTCGGCACCCAAACTCTTCCTTACTGCTCGAGCCTTCCATCAAGCAACTCCCTCGACGACTTGAGGATCGAAGAAGGAGTAGTCAAGATTCGGATACTTTCCCCACATGGTGTAAAGAAATGACTTGAGGATATTCCTCCTTGTCTCGATAGCTGTCTCTACTACACACGAGAGTATCTTAGCCTCGGCCCTTGCCGCCTTCTCATTAACCAACTGCAACCCCCTTTTCAGCATCGCCACCTCCTCAACGAAAGCTTTGGCCCGCTGCCCCGCGGCCCTCACTCTCTCTTCAACAGTGCTCACTACCCTATTTAGATGTTACAGTTGCACCTGGGCATCGTATAGCTCCATTCTCACCTTAGTGAGGTCATTACTTGCGAGATCAAAATTTACCTCCATGTCCTCGTGAAGTTTCGTCTCGCATGATAGAGCGACCTCCAATTGCCTCGTTTTCTCCCCCAAGCTCCTAAACTTCAACTCGATGAGCCTCCATCTCGTTCATGATAGCCAACCTCTCTCTATCCCGATTCTCACACTTGGTGGCAATCTTCATCAGTGATAACACGCTCTACCAAAAATAAACAATAAAGTCAGACCTAACAATAAATCAAATGCCTAAAATGGGTAAGGGCACATACCATCAAACCCTGCCGGGTGGTGTATCCTACCAAATTCCTGAAGGAGAGGTCTTCACTCTCAATCACTGAGACCTTATCGCCATTGCCCATGACTGTGACGAAGTTATTGACGAGCTTCCGAGCATGCACCTCTATCTCAGAACCTGGTTCGGCTAGTGGCCTTGTGAGAATGATCTTTGATGGACTCTGAGGGGTCACCCCCTCCCCTCTTGGGCAATCCTCTGCTTTTTTTGGAGAGGGCCGGAGGGGCTGGGAGGACTGACGACGCAGAATGTCTCCACTCCTTCAGAGTATGGTGAAAAGGCTAGGCCCAGAGTTGGGACTTCAACGGTAGTAGTTGGTCGCTCCACCGCAGTTAAGATTGCTTCAGCCTCGGCTGTTGCTGCAGTCTCGAGGATAGGTCCCACATTAGGAGCCGAGGGTTAGTCCGTAACAATCTAGGATGAGACTATAGCATGGCCTAAAAGAGCCTCGTCCTCACTGTCTAGTAAGGGCCCCTTAATGATCAAATCCATAACCTTCTCGTTATTGTCAAAGTTCGCTAGCCGTATTTCCCTTAATCAGTGAATCCCTATCTCACTTGACACAATAGTGTTTATTGGCAAAGCAAGTTTGTGGAAATGGAGAGCGTCCTCGCTGAACTTAAAATCATTCTGAAGATCTGCCAATTAAGCGAACCGATCAAGAATGCCTAATTCCTCGACCTCGAGAGCTGGTCGCTTGCCGGTACCATATGCAAATCAAACAGAATGTTAGAGCTCAAATCAATGAGACAGAATCCAAAACAGATACCAAAGAGTAAGCGAATAGACAAATTCATTCAAACCTAGCCCACCTACCCAGAATAAGGACAAAGTCAAAATTCTTGACGTATTTCAACGAAGGGCAAGATACATAGAACTAATGGGTCTTGTAGCGTCCTGTATTGGACTTTCCCTTCGCACTCCCCTGTGGGAGGATTTCTTTATGAGGCAACTGCCTCACTAAGAGATAATAGAGCTCATCCTCTGAATTTACGCACGTAAGGTCATAAAGGTAGCAATGGGTTTCAGGCAAAGGTGGAAGAAACCCATTGACCTTATACATGAAAGTCAACAAAATTAGAGCTGTATATGAATTTGGTGTTAATTGAAAGGGGGAAAGCTTTATTTTATTCAAAAATTCAACAATAAAAGGCTGAATAGGAAATCTCAATCCTGCGGATAGACACTGGATATCGATAGCTATAAAGCCATGAGGAGGGTGAGCGGCATGATCGTTAGAAGCAAGGACCAAGACATTGCACCCTTTAGGAACTTGATTTGATTCAAAGATAAAGGTGACATCTCGAAGTCACAGAGTAGATTTGTGGTGCTTGAACACATGACGATCGGGTCGTTGCCCCGACGTCATCCCCTGGCCCTCGATATCCCTCGAGCAAGAGTCTGGGTTTGGGTCGACTCTCTTTCCACTCGATGTCATGGCCCCAGCCTATCGGGCACTCCTCGTATCCAGGGATGAATCAAGTTTGTTGTCTTCCCTCCTAATTAGGTGACAGTGGCACACATGACTTGCTCCCATCTATAAAAGGAAATAAAAAGACTGATGAGTTCATCGAAAAGCAAACCATACTAAAACTCTACTATGAACGCCTGATAACATAAGATTTAACACATTTATTTGCCCTCATACTTAGCATTTTAAGAGCTAAAATGTTATGTTTCCAGCTGAGTTAAGATGTATTTGTGATTTGGT
>JANHAO010023534.1:0-11874 GCA_026873985.1 Saraca asoca
GATTTAAAGCCAAGCTTCACGAGGAAATAAAAAAGGAATGAAAGAAATTGATGATTAAGGAGTTGAACAGGGAAACGAAAGGCATAGGATTTGAAATGTGTTTAGTGAATTTTGGGACAGGCAAGAAGAGGGAGGGAGGAAATGAATGGAAAAGGTTGGGTGACGGAGGCGGTGAAGAGAGAGGTAGTGATTGATTGCACTGTGTCCCACCTGTCTGGTTCGTGCGCCTCCATCAATGTCCCCTCTAACCACCTTGTACTTCTCTTTTCCACTGCTTCTAGATTTTCATCTTCTATTTGTCCGGAATTTGCAGATATTTCAATTTCTCGTTCCCCGCCACAAGGCTCCAAACGTGTAAGACTAGACTACAGGCCACTACTACACGAACCTGCGAAAATTTGGAAAAACCCTATATTTATTTTCTTAAGATTTATGTATATTACAAGTAAATTATTTTTTAAAAAATGAAAACGGGCTCCTTGGTATGTTTTACAATTTAAAAGTTTTAATTCTAGATTATCATGTCAGAGTCCTTTTGATCTAATTCATTCCTATTATTTTAATAAAAAAAGATAAATTACTTAAAATGCATAGAATTTTATGAATTAAAATCTAATTTAATGAAAAAAGTTTTAAAAATAATAATGGATGACATTTTTCTTACTCTTTACTCTTATTTAATGTATGCAAATTAAAAAATATAATATATTATTTAATATTAGTTCGGTTGCTAACGTTTTTCATCTAATTCATTTTTCCCTCTCACCTATAAGTCTTATTATTTGTTAATAGTGTGTATCATTTAATTCAATTATATGTTTGATAAATATTTTTGCAATGTAAATTCATTTTACTCCGCCTTTTCCCTCTTTGTCATTTTTTTTTATTTTTCATTTTTTTAATTTTTGTAATGCCTCTTGATATAAATATAAATATTAAGATGATTATAATAATCTTTATTAATATGTACAAAAATTTATCAAAAATTTTAAGTTAATAGTCAAGTATTAATCATATATTTGACATAAATAATTTATAAATTAGTTGATAATTGATAAATTAAATTTTAATAAGATAAATTATGAAAATATTTTTATTTGATAAATTAATTTATCAAATATTTTTTAATTAATTTTTAACTTGTTGGACGGATCAATAGTGAAGCAACTGTGATCAAACTCATCCAGAATTCAACAATTTGCTTGAGGTGGCGCTATTTCAGATTATTGTTTACAATCAATTTCTCGCATCGCGAAACATATGTAACAGACTATTCCACCCACAGACATTCGCTGCCAAACGACAACCCGACAAACGTGGGACCCAACACCACACCGCTGTAGAAATTGTCCAGTTAGGACCATGGCGGGCTCCGCCTGTCGTCCCACAAACACCTGTGGAAGAGTGGTACCACCTTGACCTTCCAATTCAATGCCGACAGCTCACCAGATCTGACCATGACATGGAAATCGAATTATAGATCATTTGACGTCCGCGATTTATAATTCGATTTCACGTCCGAAAGTCGCTGTGGCATGCCACGTAGATGACCGCGTGTCCCTCCACTACGTGTGGCGTACGTCGAAGGTGTAGAGAGTCAAGGAGACAGCGTTCAACGCTGCCGAATGGGGGACCAGAACGGAGACGGCAATGCTAGCGTAACGCCAAATAACTAGATAAGCCAAAACCAATGTATAATTTATCATATACTTGCATTTTTTTATTTTCATTCCCCTCACTTATTTATCATATTAAAAAAAATTGTTATTAAATTTTTTGATAATTTTTTTCCTAATATAAAAACAAAAACAAAAAAGTAGTGAATACATAAAAGTGTAAATAGTATTACTCATAATTTATCTACTTTTATGTTGACTTTGACCTAATTAGTATTAATTTTTTACTCTAAGTTATTTTTCTATTTAAATTAAGTTTTTGTGATAGAGTTGGATTGAGATTGCTCACCAAACAAATATTTTAGACTATAGTCTTTGTGTTGCAAACAAGTTTTAGGTATGAGAAAAGTTGGATTTGAATGTTCATAGGATTACGTGAGAATCTTTATATAGGTTTAGGAGATATATATATATATATATATAGTGGTTATAAATTTATTAGATTATGATTCACACATATTATCTTGTAATATTAATTTATAGTGGATTTCTTCTCATATACATATGATTTTTTTTTTCATAGAGTTTGAAATTTTTTTAGGTTAAATTAATTGTGTTATTGTACTACTTTAATTATTTTAAGCTTGATGCTAACTTGTTGGAAGTGAGAATTTTTTTTCAATTTACTTATTTATTTTTTGGTAGAGAGGTGATAAATTCCTCTCCACATGGGGTTGTGCTAGGGACCTACTAGACAAGAAACAAAGTCAGGGATGACAGATAGAGGTTCGCCATAGACCATCTGATGCTTATGTTAGTGTGAGTTCTAAGGTAGTAAATAGAAAAGATGGAAAAAAAGATGAGGGTGTTGAGCATACTTGAGTATTTATAATGTGAGACGTGAAATCTTAATGTTGTAATTAGGCCTTGGGAAGTGGGTCAAATGGGAATGGGTAATTGGTAAAGAGGATTAATGGAATTTTGGTAGTTATCACATGTCCTCCCTTGCCATTTGGAAGGAGATTCAATGAGAGAACTTGTACGAAAATGTCTTGTAAGCCTTAGGACTTATGTGTTGAGAGAGAGGGAGAAAGAGTCAAATGTATGGGCTTGTAGGCTAGTGGGTGAATGCTACCTATATTCACTATTAAACAAGTGGTTGTGAAACTTGTTCATTTGGGGCAAGAGTATGGGTTGACCAAGGTGTTTGCAGTTTTTCTTTTCTTGACATTAGAATGATTTTTTGCCTTTCCCTTTTAATGGGGAATGCTTGCCAGTGATGCTCAACTGGAGGCATTTATAGGAATAGGCCGCCCAACATGAGGTAGGTCATCTGATACAGGAGTCCATGATATTACTAAGGGAGTCCAACAAAAAAGGTAGGTCACAAAATGATGCTAAAGAACATTATTGATATGATGATCAATACTTATCTTGCCTTCCTTCTTGGCTTTGGGACATATTAACAAGGATGCCCACTCAATATTCTATTGAGGTAAGTTACGTGTCGATGAATGGTACTGAAAGCCTATCTTTAAATGTTGGTGTACCAAGAGGTGATGTCACAGAGTCGTTGAGGCAAGCCATGAACTAGCAAGCAAGCATAGCAAGAGGCGACGCCACTAAGCTATCATCAGCACATAGCACTTAGTTGAATGATCATTTCTAGTACCTTTCTCTCCACTTATGGTAGAGATCGATGAAGGCACTTGTTGAGAGCTGTGTGTTGATAAACAACACTTTGTCAAATAATGGCCGTTAAGAAAGTTGTCAAGTAATCGTTAGATTTTGCCCTCGTATTGCTTGGGGGAACTTTTGATGATTCTTCAAATAGTTGTAGAAAGGTGATGGCATGTGAAACCATAAGCTAAAAAGATGTGGCTTTGCCTTCTTCCCCACCGATAGGGGAAATCACATGGAGATTATTGAAGAACAACAAAATGGCAATTATAACTTCTTTTGTAGAATAGCAAAATGACAATTGTAATTTCTTTTATTTTCCTCCTTGCCATTGGGGAAGATCGTATGGAAATTATTAGAGAACAACAAAATGACACTTGTAACTTCTCTTAGAAAACAATAAAATAACAATTGTAATTTCTCATGTCTTCCTCCCCACCACTGGGGGAGATCGTATGGAGATTATTAGAGAATAGCAAAATGATGATCGCAACTTCCTTTGAAGAATAACAAAATAATGATTGTAATTTCTTTTGAAAAATAGAAAAACAACAATTGCAATTTTTTTGTCTTCTTCCTTGCCACTAGGGAGATCACATAAAGATTATTGGAAAACAACAAAATGACGATTGTAACTTCTTTTGAAGAACAACAAAAAGGTGATTGTAACTCCTTTTGAAGAATAGCAAAATAGTTATTGTAATTTATCTTGTCTTCCTCCTGCTATTGGGAGAGTTCACATGGAGATTATTGGACAATAAAAGAATGCAATTATAATTTATTTTAGAGAACAACAAAATGATAATTATAATTTCTTTTATCTTCCTCCTTGCCATTGAGGAAATCATATGGAGATTATTGGAGAACAACAAAATGACAAATGTAACTTCTCTTGGAAAACAAGAAAATGGCGATTGTAATTTCTCTTAGTGAGCGAAAACACAAGCTGAAGAGTTTGGGACCAAGCCTGAAATGATGTGACTTTGTACTACTAAACTAAAGAGCAAGGCACCATAGGCGTGGGGCAACCTCGTAAAATTGTTTTACCAAACTAAAGAATAAGGCACCATGGGCCTAAAGTAACCTTGTGAAATTATTCTACCAAGCTTAAGAGCAAGACAACATGGGCACAGGATAACCTTGTGGAATTATTTTACTAAGTTGAAGAGCAAGGCACTACAAGCATTAGACAAGCTTTTGGAATTATTTACAAGATCAAAAGCTTAGCACCATAGGCACAGGCGATATGGAATTATTGGCGAAAAGAGTGGCACTCTTGATATTTGGATATTGAGTGCAGAATTTTGGTAAAAAAATGAACCATGGATATTATTAGAGAACAACTTTATGGCAATTCGTAGTTTCTCTTATCCTTTTCACTGCTATTGGGGAATATTAACAAGGGGTTATTTAGATGATCGGCATGTTGGCAAGCAGCAATTATAACTTGTTCTTCATTGTTACTTGTAATGGTATGGTGATAACTTGGGGAGTAATTGAGGTGAGCTTCATACTTATTTGGTGACACTTTGATCAATCTTTATTTGGATGTTTGGTGAAGAGGGGGCATTTTAATGATTGGCTTCAAGTATTGGCCTTTGTGTATTTCATAGTTTCCTTGCATCTAAAAAAGGAAATAATTTGTTTCTATAGAACTTAATGCATAAGTCCAATATATCATTCCAATGCTATATTTAAAGGCTAGTGAGTCAAGTATAAATTATCATGATATAACAAGAAAGATAATATACTGTTATGATATGATACAATCATCTTAAGTATAAATATGTGCATTTTATAATCCAAGTAGTATTATCATGTGTATGAGTAGTATCTTAAAGTTTCAAGTGAAAAGCTTTATTCTTTTCTAAATAAATATTTTGTGTAAGTGTCAGATGCTAATCTCAAATTCAAGTAGAAACACTAATAGAATTAAACAACTTTGTATTAAGGGAGTAATTCATTTAGAGAAGACTTATTCATCTATTTCAGGACTACTATATAAGTCATAAGGTCTAAATTAGTAAAACAAATTTTCTAGAGCGTATGATCACTACATGATGGAAAACTAGGTTAAACATGCTATTTAATGAATGTGTAACGTAATATGCATATGTAGGTGAATTTTAGAAAATACTTTAAAGGATATAATCAATCATAATAGAATTGTACTTTTCACCATTTATGGAAAAAAAGTGTTTTTAGCTTGAAGGGCTAGAAAAAGTAATATGTTTGGTAAATGCGGATACTAAAATTGCCTTGGAGACAATACAAATTACGTGTGGTTTGAAAACAAATTATGCAATGTGCAGGTGAGTGATTGACATTGCCAAATGATATACTAGATCGATTTCATGTAACAAGCAACGTGAAATCATGATAGATTTATGATATAATTGAAAGTAAACATTCATTTTCGTTCTTG
Source organism: Saraca asoca (assembly GCA_026873985.1). NCBI lineage: Eukaryota > Viridiplantae > Streptophyta > Magnoliopsida > Fabales > Fabaceae > Saraca > Saraca asoca. The sequence goes on from JANHAO010023534.1 coordinate 5,722, forward strand.
TCATATGTATTTTTCTTAATTTTATTTTTGTATATTTTTTTAAATTTATTGTTGAGTACTATTAATTTATCCAATTTCATCCCTTGGTTAGTATGTTGTTTAAATTCTTAATAAAAAGTTGATGTGAAAAGCTTGAAACTTTCATGGCTTGACCAATTAACTGGCTATATTTATCCCTTCCAACTATGGCTCAATGGTGTTGTTTTTCATTAGTAAGAAGAGTGAAACTATGATATAATATGGACCATTTCTCCTCTTTTATTATTGATGAAAAAGTGATGTTGTTTAGTCTAGTTAAAGAAATGGTAAATACAATCAACTAACTGATCAAGTTATGTAAGATTCAGGTTTTTCACGTTAACTTTTTATTGAGAATTTTAAGGACACACTAGTAGAGGGACAAAATTGGACAAATTAATATTACATAAGGATTAAATTGAAAAAATATTTCATAAGTGTGAAATCGAGAAAAACTACATATTATAGGGATGAAAATGAATGTTTACTCAATAGTGAGAACCAATAGTTTTGCATATAACAGGATAAGTTTTGTAATAAATTTTGTTAAATTTCATGTGATGAGCAATACACTTGTATATAATTAAAAATTAACTTAATAGTAGATTTATGCCTCACGTGACAAATTAGGAGAGGGATACCCAACAAATATGGCACAATAAATCTCTTAAATTATCAAGAAATACTTATCTTGATTGTCATATCTTAGTAAATAGTGGTGAGAGGAAGAAGAAGGGCTTTGTTTCCACTTGGTGCCTACCAAATGAAAATACTAGACTCGATTCACCTGAATGCTTGCTTCTAATTTTCAAAGAAGAAAGTGACATTAATGGGAAATCATATGTATGACGATGCTCATGATTGTCTAGCACTGACACATTCAAGTGGTGTCATACAAATTAGTGAAACTTTGCATTATTTAAATTATGGGAATGGCCGTGTAGCGTTCTAGGATTAGGTAAGAAAGCATTAGGAGAGATTGTCATCCAAATAACCATGATTGAGACAAATTAATAAAAGAAAATAATAGAATGTTTTAAGATTTACCTAATTATAAGGTGTGGAATGTTGAATATCTTGCTTCCGTGTTGGTATTTGCTTAATAGGTGTCTTGGGTGGTCTCTTTGTTGAGGAGCAGGTGACGGCGTGCATCTTTGTGGCATGCATCCTTATAAATCTTATTGGTGAACACCTTTTACTCCTTGGATGAGATGGCACTTGCATGTGGCTATTGAATGGGCATTTGTTTATTTTTAACTCATTTGTTTGTCTTGAATGGGTGCTTGCCTATTTTTTTAAAGAATTTTGATAAGAGGTTTTAATTAAGTAAGTGACTTGCATATAGCGTTCATCTTGGTGGCTTTATGTGGCATGATATTGAGATGACGTTCATTAATATTTTCTTCAAATTGATAGTGAACATGAGGTGGTGACAACTGAAAGTTAGGCATTTACTTTAGCATGTGGTGTTCATCTTTAATACTTTGGAAGTTAGGTGTGCAGCTTAGCATATGGCATTTTTTAGCATATGGCATGAGGTGGCTTTTAAAGGATTGGCATTGTGAAAGGGGAGCCAGGTGACTATGGCTTCTTGTTTGCATATGGTATGTTGATGAAGGTGATTTTCCAGTGTGTGAGGTGTCACTTGCTTGTGCATGAAGATGTTCACCTTTGTTGGCCTTCGCGGTACCAGCTTTTATGGGTGTTTGCCTTGTACATAAAAACAATATTGCCATGCATTGAAAAGTCTTCTGACATATATGTTTATATATGCTAGAGTTATTTTGTGGCGTTCACATGGCCAATATGCAATGGGGCATTTTCTTGTTCCTTGCTTTGTTGATTTTGGTGGTGTTCATATTGACAAATGGCAAACACCTCTAAACACAAATCCAAACTCCAATGGGCAACTGGTACTTAAGCCTTTGTTTTCAAATTTGTTGGCAAGTAGCCAAGCATGCTTAGGTGCTCGACTACTGGTGCATATGATGGAGAGTTACCTTATGTCACTTTTTAACTTGTTATTTTCTTGAGATGCTAAATGGTGAGTAATTACTCTATTAGCCATATTATCTTCTTTCTTCCATTGTCTTGGGGTATTTTTGAGAAAAATAGATTCTTGATAAGAAAGATGGAAGCTTTGGAATGAGTGTAGTGACTTCTAGATGGCGGTGATAGGTTATTAGTTCATAACCTTCAATCAATAGTAAAAGAAAAGCCATAGATGACACCAATAATAAATTCCTCTTCATAAATGGATTACACTAGAGACCTGCAAGGCAAGAAACAAAATCAAGGGATGATAGACGAAAGTTTACCATGGATCCTTCGATATTTATATCAGTGTGAGCTTTAAGATAGTAAAAAGCAAAGATAGAGAAGAAGATGAGTATGTAAAGCATACCTTGGTATTTATAGTGTAGGAGGTGTAACCCTAGGATTATAACTAGACCTTAGGAAATAGGTCAAATAAGAATGGATAATTAGTAGAAGGGATTAGTGGAATTTTGATAGTTTTTATGGGAACATAACATTACTAACCATAGTTTAAGTTACAAAAAAAGTATCTCAAAAACATAAAGTATCAATACATAAAAGGGATAACATCCACTAAGGGACAACAAAAAAATAGTTAGGTTGGATTGCATATTCTACCCTAATTTTGCTAGGTAGTTTGATTGGTCTCCCTAAAGATATGTCTAGTTTTCTTACAAGAAATCTTCTCTAATAGGTTTCTACATTTTGTAATCAATGGTTTCAATAATAGGTTATGATGTTTATCATTTGCTATCCAGAAGCCATTGTGATTTCTTATCGAACCTTTTGCACTGACTAGTTCTATATGCCCTTGGGTTGATTCATCAATGTTAAGGGTCATCCCGTTAGGAAAATTAGATAAAAAAACATCAAGTATGCACAATGAAATTTTAAAATGTTTCCTTAAGCTTAGATCATGTTGTTTGTAGATTAATTCATACAATTTTGTATAATTCAAATACGCTTAAAAATAATTATTTGAATTATACCTTCTTTAGAGTTGTTATTAGAATCCCTAGTCTTCAAATTCAAATTTGATTTCTAAGCAATTTCATAATTTTTCTGATAAGCTTCACGATCAAGTCTTTTGAATTGTTTTTGGGCAACTACTTTAGATTTAATCTCCAATACCAATGGTGATCCATATGAACTAATTAGACATAAAGTCTCTGCCAATATTCACACAATAAGTAGATTAGAAAAATAAACTCCTTAGCTTAAGAGGTAATAGCTTTCCAGGGAATCACAAATTCACTGGAATAGGATTGGTGTTTGAATGTAAATAAGAGATATCACATTGGAAGAATTTTAGGCGCATAACAAATGTACTAGGGTTTCATACTTGTGTGTGTTGTATGTTAAAGGGTTGACATCTCTCCTCTTTAAACAGAAGAAGTTAAAGCACAAGCAAGAGTGGGGAGTAAGCATGAGTGTGCATAAGTTAGGGTTTAGCCTTGATTGTGTCGTCCACTTCTCCAAGTGGTTGGGCTGCACGACTGAAGTTGATATTTTAAGCTTGTGTGTTGCCCTCTTGGCCTAAGGAGTTCATATTCCTTGGTTAGTTTGTAATGACTCCAAACACATTAACCTTCATATACCCTCATTTTATGTCCAATAACCTCAAAGTGCTTTCTTGGATTATGATGAGTTTAAACTCATAAACTCTTTTATGCAATCATAAAATAATTCTCAAATTATTTTAATTCATTAATTAAGATAGCTTTCTAAGTGAGAAATCATTCCTCTACTTATGATCTCCTCTAGAGTTAATAAAAATGTTCCTACAACATTCAAATATTAACATTGAAAATTTGCTACTATTTAATAATTATAATTTTTATTAGAATTATTAAATCATTGATTAATTAATACTTATAATTATGTTAAAACACTTAATTAATCATTTTAAACTTTCAAGATGTTTACTAATTCAACACCTGAATTTAAAATATTTTATATTCTAACTTTTCCTTTGACTTTGGATCAAAAAGATTTTACTATATATGACCCATTAGGTTTCCATGCATATTGGCAATGAATTTATTTATAAGCTTCTACAAGTTTAATAGAATTAAGACTCTTTTTAATTTAGACACAATTTTCCTAAATTGTTTAGATAAATTTGTATATCATGATTGGCTTCTAGCAAAGCATTATGATCACTAAATGTCAAGAATAGATTTTTAGAAATCAAAACCCTTCATGACAAGTTATTATTACATAAGCCTATGATTTTGATCATAGCATAAGTGTCAAAACATCTTTTGAATATCTTTCCTTGTTACTAAGGAAAATGATTTCTTTCTTAATCAATTACTACATTTATGTATTTCATAGTATACCCAACTTTTATTCGTACCTACTTTTTAAGAGTGCAAGTCTAGAATAATATCATAGTGCATAATCCTATACATAAGGTACTATATTGATCTCAAGTTGAAAGATCACTTACACTATCTTTCACATGAAAAGTTAATTGATATATGGTAACATTCCATATGATTTCTCATGGCAAGTCAATCTAGTCATATGTTCCATAATATATACTCATATGTTTTGTCAAGATATTAGCATATATACAGTGTATAAGATCATTGCATTCTTCTAGAAGAATGTCACATGACATATGCTGATTTACTTGTGAATAATTGATATCATGTTTTCTCAATAATTCAATAACCAAAGATATTTAGAAATATAATTATATTACAAATTATCTCATTATTACAATTCAAATTGTAATTAGTTTACACACAATCATATTTTAAGGATTTTATCTAATATGGTATACAGATAATATATATATATTAAAATTAAATTGGTAAAGAGGCCAAAATATTATATTTATCAAATATGCTAAGATATATAATTTTCATACTATTAACAATCTCCCACTTGATCTAGAGTCAATCTCTTTTGTATCTTAACCCAATTCTTTCTAAATGATGCTTAAGCTTCTAATGAGATAGAAGCTTAGTGAAGGGCTTAGTTACATTGTCATCTATGAGAATTTATTCTATTCTTATTTCATTACGCTCTATGATTTTTCAAATCAAATGCTAACGCTTTATGGCATTCTTAGATCTTTGACGTGACCTTAGTTCCTTAGTTTGTGATATGGCTTCATTGCTATTAGTCCTTAGTTTGTGATATAACTTCATTGCTATCACAATAGATTTCTATTAGATTAACAATATTAGAAACTATTCTTAATTCAATGATAAACTTCTTTATTCAAACGATTTCCACTGTTACTTTTGAAACAACAAGGTATTCAATTTTGATTGTAGAATTTGTTGTGATATCTTGCTGGAAACTTTTCCGACATATTGCACATCCATTAAGAGTGAATATAAATCCTAATTGTGATTCATATTCAACTCGATCTAGCTGAAAACTTACATCTATGTAACCCTTGATTCTTAAGTTAGGGTTTCCTCCATATATCAAGAACATATCCTTTGTTCTTCTTAAGTTACACTCCAATGACTTTCATTTGGATTGGCCTGATATTTGCCAGGGACACTTAGTGTATAAGAGAAATTTGGCCACTTACATAGCATAGTGTACATGGTTGATCATATTGTCGATACATTAAGAATCTCATTCATGCGTTTCTGTTCCTTTTCTATCTTAGGACATTACTTCAGAGACAAATGAATGTCATAAGACATAGGTAAGAAACCTTTCTTGGACCCATCCATGCTAAATCTTTTTAGCAATTTGTCTATGTATATGGATTGGGAAAATCCAAGTAACCTTTTAGTCTTTCCTTATAGATCTTCATAACCAGAATGTAACTTGCTTCTCCCAAATCCTTCATAGAGGATGTTTTGGACATCCATAATTTAATATATCGTAATTTGGAAATGTCATTTCCTATAAGCAATGCGTTATCTATATATAGTAATAAGAAAATGATTACACTCTAATTGACCTTCTTGTACACACATGATTTATCAACGTTCTTGATGAAATTAAATGTTTTGATTGCTTCATAAGAATGGATGTTCTGTTAGTCTGGATGGGTGCCCTAGGCCAATTTGATTGAGCCCTATTGCATCCTAGACTATACATTCTGTGAATTAGCTATAAAGG
>JANHAO010023535.1:0-11870 GCA_026873985.1 Saraca asoca
TCTTTCCTCTCATTTTCTTTCCAACCAATCAACAAAATTTCATTTTCTTTCCTCTCCTTTTCTTTCCTTTCATTTTCTTTCCTCTCATTTTCTTTCCTCTATTTTTTTCCCTCCTACCAATCAAGCCCTAATAGATTAAATATAATTCAATCAAGTCCCTTTATCCAATTATTTCTACCCTTGTTAACAAAATTGATGTTATAAAAATCCAATATTTAATGTGGTGTCCTCCAATACTTACATGACACATAGTATACACTAAACCTAATACATGGTTTTGATTTAAAAATACAAATAAAGATAATCACTTAGGAGTCATTTGATTCATACAAAAAGTAAGTTCCTACAAGAAGACAAGAAGTAAGTTCTTGTATGAACTTCTTGAGAAATACTGAAAGTTATTTGATTGGCAGTATAACATATCAGAAGTAAGTCACATGTAGTGTTGGGTTTAACAAATATTATCAAAATGATTAAAAAATTATACTCTTTTATCAAAATACTATATAAATTTTTAAAGAGTACTTATGTTATTATTTAAATTTTATAAGGATAGATATGTATTTTGCTTCATTAAAAATACAAAATATAGAATTTATTTAAGGGACTAGTTAAGTAATTTCTCATGTTTTGTTAGAAGTAGAACTTCTTAGGAAGTAAAACTCTCTCCATTTTTTAAGTTAGTAGTCAACTGAACAATTCAAATATTTTCTACTTTCTAAAAAATTATATTTCTTATAAAACTTTCTGTGAACCAAACAACTTCTTAGTTTCACTTTTTTTATTATTTAATATAATATTATTTTAATTCATATAAATACTTAATTTTATATAAGCATATTTAGTATCTATACAAATATTGGATAGCATCATGTTAAATTTTATACTTTCAAATCATCACTTTAGTTAATAGGGTGAGGTAGATAAATAGAAGAATTTGATTGAATAAACTTAAATTTATTAAAGATTAAATTAAGAATAAAAATTAAACAGAAACTAAATTAAATAAATTTATATATGGAAAGTACCAAAATAGCGTTTTAGCATTGCCCCGTGAATAGAAAGTTTCTTGCAAAGGCCTTTAAACCGGCCCTCTTGGACCGTAAACATATTTGTAAACTTATTAGAACATTTGGGCCCCATCTTTTCTCAATCAGGCTAACATCCCCTGTGAGATTTACAATGGGTCTCCTGTTAAGTGGATTTCTTATGGTTGACCAAAAATCACGACAAAAAAGTTGGTTGCCCGAAAGTTTTAAAAAAAAAAAGTTGATTTCTTATGATGAATCTTCAAGTCAATTTTAAGGGTTGGCCTAAAAAAAAAGGGGTCATTTTTAAGGAATATAGACAATTTTTTCTACACGGAAATTTATAGTTCCAATATAAAAATTCATGTGTCTATTCAATGTGGCAATATGAACATGAAAACATGAAGTTTATTTTTTTTCAAAGTACGAGTATTTTCATGCCTCGACATACAGGTGATTGAAGGTAAAAAGTACATTTTTATGATAAAATAAGAAAATGTTTTTAATTTTTTTGAAAAATATGGACTCTACCCATTATATATTTTGAGGAGGAGGTAATTTCGAGCCCTAAATCAAGCCAAAAGTTTCTATTGAGCGAATGAAGTGACATATATGAAAAAGAAATCAAGTCGTCATGATGAAGTTGTAATGTAATGCCAATCTAGAAGTCATAAATTGAAATATTAGGAAGCATTTGGTTCAATTTATAGAAATGGAAAAGGAATGGAATCAAATAAAAAGGAGTATGGATAATGATAACAATTATTTTTTAATTTATTTGAATCAATAAGAAAATGAAATCACACTATTTATTATTCCTTTTCTTATTGTTTGGTTGCATAATTAACAACAATGGATAATTGCCAACAATGATAGGTAGTAGTGGACGATGATCAATGATTATAGATGATGGTAGGCGATGGTCAAGGATGATAGGTGGTGGTAGTGGCCGATAGTCAATAATAATAAATAATGGTAGATAATAATTAACAACAATAGGTAGTGGTGGATGATAATCAATGGTAATAAATAGTGGCAAACGATGGTTAACAACAACGGGTAATGGTGGATGGTAATTGGTAACGGTCAACAGCGAAAGGTAATGTTGGCTAATGATCAATGGTAGTGGTAGTGGTGGGTGATAGTCAATGATAATAGGTAATGATGAATGATGATGGTATTGGTGGACAGTGATCAATAGTAAAAAGTGGGTGGTGGGTGATGTTCAACAATGGAAAGTAAAGGTAGGTAGTATTAAATAGTTATGGGTGGTAGTCAACGGCTGAAGATGATAGTAGGTGGTAGCCAATAGCAAAAGGTGGTAATAGGCGATAATGGTGGCAGGCGATGGTCAGTAACAAAATGTGACAGTGAGTAATGGTCAATGGTGGTAACGGTAGTGGGTGGTGGTCAATGGCAGAAGGTAATAGTGAGTAGTGGTCAACAGCTGTAGTGGTGATGGTGGTAGCGATGGTCAATGATAGTGATGGTAGTGGTGATGGTCAACGATGGAATGTGGTGGTAATCGGTGGTCAATGGTGATAATGCTGATGGGCGATGATCAATAATGGAAGGTGGTAATTGTAAGAGATGATAAAAAACAGTAAATGATGGTGGACAATGGTCAATGCTAGAAATGGTGATGGGTGGTGTTCAAAGGCAAAAAATGGTGATGGGCTATAGTCAATAGTGATAGTGGTGATAGGTTGTGGTTAACAACATAAGATAATAGTGAACAATGGTCAATGAGGATATGGTGGTGAACGATAGTTAACAACAAAAGACGGTGGTAAAAGATGGTCAATGACAAAAGGTAGTAGTGGACAATGATCAATGTCGGTAGGCAGGTGATGGTGGGAGCTTCACGAATTAAGAGAAGGAAATAAAGAGCATTGTTTTTTTGTTTTCAAAAAGTAATGTAGTCCGACATCTTTGGTGAAGAAAGGATTTCGATAGAAAAAATTTATTAAGGTCAAGTAACGATAACAGATTTCACTACACGTGAACCAATTCACTCAATATGAGAATTAATTTTTTAATTCTGTTACCTGCCCTATAAAATTCCCTAACGAAACACCCTCTTAAAATAATTAAAAGATGTATGACAAGAAAATGAATGGTTTTCTTTCAAGCAAATCTTTAATACAAAAAAAAAATATGATAAGATAAGTAAGTTAAATTGCTTTGCTATGTCAAGTAGTTTCATTTAATTTTTAATTTTATTCTTATAATTTAAAATTTTTGAATTATATTATTATATATGGATAATGTATTTTTGATATAATTTAATAATTACTGATGTAGAATTTTTATACTATTTCTATTTATATTTAAATAATAAATAATTTAAAAAATATTATAATATTTTATAAAATTATTTTATTTTCAAAGAAAAAGGATGACCTTTTATTCAATAAAACACTAATAGATTATAATCTACTTAAGCTAATTTGTTAACAAATTTTTAACAAAAAAAATATAATGAAATATCTAACTAAAACTAAAAAATAAATATAAAAATTTAATTAAAATTAAGTGAGATTAAGGAAGTAGTAAAATTATTTAACCTACTAATTATATATTACGTTTAGGCTGAGCAATTATGAAACTTCGATCCATAACAACGTTATTGTTTCACCCTTTCTTTTTGTTTCCATGAAGCAATAATTATGAAAGTAACAATAAAATAGAGATTGAAATTTTCAGATAAAAGAAAAACACCTTTTATATATCAATTTTCAATCAATCAGATAAAAGAAAAACACCTTTTATATATCAGGTGAGATGACTCACGTGTTGGAATACATAAAACCGCACCGTCCCACGTTGAATCCTATGTAGATTCTGAGTGGATGAAACTTTTACGAATTCTAGTCAGATGAACATTTAATGACAACCGAGGAAACTGACAAAACAAAAGGACCTGGATAATGTACACACCAGAATATATGAGTCCAATTCAGAAAGATCCAGAAAACTCAAGAGCTTATCTGCAATAAACCTATTTGTAAAATCAGAACTTTCCTGAAACAGAGGAACATACATGCCATGTCTACAACCTGTCAAGTGTTTTGAGATGTGTCCAGAACTTTCACGCTGTCTCTCCTACTCTCAAGAATTCTCCATTTCCTGCTTACAAATTCACAATTCTGGCTACTCACTCTCATTAACCTAGTATTCCAAGAATCCTCAGTCTCAGCAAAACTCGTAAAATCCGATAAACTTGATTCGATGGCTCAAGCGGTACCTTTGTCAATAGCTTCTTCACCTTTGCTAACTCAGAAAGCATGGTATTCAGCAAGTAAAATTCATCCCCTCTATGATTTTGAACTCTTCAATATAGATTTATCCACTTGACACATTAGAAGAAATGTATCATCTCCAAAGATCTGTCAATTATTCATTTTAGTCACACTTTTTAGCATAAGCATGACTTCTCCCTCTAAGCTCCATTAACAGTTATTATATTCTTTATGGATGTAGTTAAGCTTTCTTCACAAGATCAAAGCTTCTATTGAAGCTTCCTCCCACTAGATAAGTCGTCATAATTCTTACTCTCCTAGGTAGTTTTACATTTCTTTGAATGAAACTATGGATGAGCTTATAATTAATGTTTCATATTATATAACAAGCCTATCAACTTCTACAGCGCTTGCACCTAATACATTATTAGTATTCTCTTAAATGCAATATCTAGCACACTAATTCTCAAGTTGTACTAATCTTTTACTATCCTCTTGATCAAGTCTTTAATAATGTCCTTTCATTATTTCTATGAGTGTTTGTTTCACTCATAAGCCTCATGTGCTTTCAACAAGTCAAATTTACACTAATTATAACTTGTCTTATTTGCTTTCTAGCACAGTCAAACTTTGACACCAATTGTTACGGGCTAGTAGCTCTTCTAGCCATATCATATAGCATATGACATTAACTTTTGGTCAATATGTTAATCTTTTAATAAATTCAGGTCACATTTATATAAATCATAAGGCAAAATAGATTTTGATTGCCAGAACAATAAAATCTTATGTGCAACATGTTCATAGACAAACATGAATGTGTATTCAAAGCATCCTCGCATACCAAGTCTTAAAAAATCTATCATGTAAATAATCTCTAATGTATATCAAAAAGGGATTTTTTAAATAAGAAGATGTATAATTCTGTTTTATTAATATATGTTTCATTACATAATTTAAATATGTAGAGGATGTTTCTAATCTAATACACTTCAATCCCTAATCCATGTCATAGTATCTACTCAAGTCACTGAGCGTATCCCTTTAAAAAATATTTTAAATTAAAGGTTTAATGATATAAGTAGACATGTTTTTTTAAGTTGATATAAGGACTTTTTTTTTAATTCGGAATGATTATAATATATCATCTCATATATACGTAAAGATAAAAATATAAGGATCGTAATCATGCTCTTTTTTATTTGCCCTAAATAAACAATTTATGTTAAAAAAACACAAAGTCCTCAAAACAAGAAACATAACACACAACTACATTTGTTATCAAATTGATATGACGAGATCTTTTTTTCATATTTGATTTTTATATCAAATTTCATCTAAATTAAGTATGTTTGTTTGTTTGTTAAATTAGTTTACAAATTCAACTTGTTACATTTTTTATCTGCATAGTTGAGGCCATGTTTGCTTTTGTGAGCCATGGTGAGCTAATGCTTGTCGAATGGTGAGCTAATGCTTGTCCAAAATGATCGCCCGCCTTTGTTTTCCAAGATGGTCGCCCACCTTTGGACGAGGATATGAGGTGGTCTCCTTGCATTAGTTGTGATGGGAGATGTCGGTCTCTGGTCATGACGGATGATGGTCTTGCATTCGCCCACTTGGCTTCCGCTTGCCCATTTGGTTGCCAAAGTGGCTTCCACTTTTGACCTTACCATTGGTTTGCCTCATCCTCATCGCAAAAGAGGTAAAAGTTTGTGGGTTTGCTCCACCCAATCCTCAATGGTAATAGAAGATTTATGTAAAAGTCATAATAAAACATTTGAAAAGTCAAGATAAAATGATTACTCAATATAAAAAATTATAAGATTATTTGACTCTATGAGAGAAATAGATATTTGATTAAAAAAAATGAAAATTTTGATAATTAAATATGATGTAGATTCTTAAATTTAGACTCTTTAATTAATAATGAAAGAAGAGCTACAAATAGCATCAATAATAAATTTCTCTTTATAGATAAATTGTGTTTGAGACTTACAAGATAAAAATAAATCAAGACGAGGGATGCAAGTTCGTCATATATTTTTCAATACTTAAATCAATAGGGACTCTAGAGTAAAAAAAATGAAGAAGAAATTGAAGGCATAAAGTATACCTAAATATATATAGTATTGAAAATGAAATCTTATAATAATGATTAGGTTTGAAATCACGAGCCAAATAGAAATTGAAAAATGGCAAAAAGGAGTGGCAAGATTTTAGTAATTATCAGCAATATTAATATTCGGTTCAAAATGACAGCAGCAACACAACAAATTTTGATACATAATTATGTGTGGAGCATTTTGAATATTTATGTCCATTTATCTATATTTTATTATAAAATTGTTCCATCTTTTAGGTAATGCAAGGATGTGTGAACTCTTAATGCTATCAAAAACAAAAATAAAAATTCTTGCCTTTCTAAGTTTAAAACAAGTTTCGCGGATTAACAAAGGTTTTAATTTTTATAATTTTATTAAATTTATAATTTAATTTTTATAGTTTTATTTTATGTAATTACATTTTAAAATGTAAAATTATTTATAATTAATTTTTTATTATTAATTAATGTTAAATCTAACTTATAAAATTTTATGTATTCATTAAATTATATATTGATATTTTATTTTTATTGACTTATTATATTTACTTCATCAAAAATCATTTATTAACTTTTAGATATTATATAAAAAAAATAACATTCATTATATTCTTTAGAACAAGAGAAAGGAATCTTTATGTTAATAAAGTTTTAAAATATTAAATTTTTTTAAAATTATTTATGAAAAATAATAAAGAAGTTGAGAAAATAAATCTCATATAAATTCTAAGTTATTTTTTTAATTAAATTTAATATGAATTAATAATAGAGATTTAAACAAAAATTATTTTAAATTTTAAAATATAATTATATAAAATAATATTATAAAAATTAAATTATAAATTCAATAAAATTATAAAAACTAAATCTTGGTTAATAGTCTAATCTAACATCAATCAATGCTCATCCAATGCTTCAAAGCCTAACTCACCTCAAAATGCTTGTCACTGGCACAGCCAAAACACTTAGAAGAAAGGAGTGGTTGAGTAAGGTCGCCCTCTATTGAAAACAAATTTACAAATTTGTATTTATTGTTTTCTTGGATTTGCACCAATGAATAATAAATATAAATGATATATTGAACATGGTGAGAGCAACACGGCAAATTCTGATAATTACGCATGTGTAGCATTTTGAATATTAACATTCTGATAACATTACTTTTCCCTTTTCTCGCGAAATAAGAGGACAGAGTGTTTCTACAGCTTCTTTTTTTTTATTTACTATTTAAAATAAATACACAAAAATTAAAAAATTAATGAATAACATCAATCTGAAAAAAAGTTATATTTTACTCATTTATTATTTATTAAAAAATAATTATTATGTATACTAGTTGATCATTTTATAGAATAACAGGGAGAAAATTAAAAAAAAATAATCATGCAGTTTTTGTTTTTTATAATATACAAATAAAAAGAATAAAAAAATGATAACATCTCACACTTAACAATTCCATATGAATGAGAGTAATAATTAAAAGGATGAACAAGGGTTGATTTACCAATTATACCCCAAAGCAAAGGTACATAGTACTGAGAAATTTGCGCAATAGTCTTCACTATATATAGCCTTCTAAACTGCATTTGCCTATCATTCCTTACAAACTCTGCAACAATGGCTCTCAGATTCAAGTCTTTTACTCTTATTTTAGCCATCTTTCTCATTTTCATGTCCTCCAACTTAGCAACTGCTTCCCACCACTATCCTCGTGGTTCGTTCCTTTCTTTTCCATTCAAGTTTATATATCATGACATGCATGTTCTTATTGTTGTTCTTCTGTTCTGAGATATGATTTTGCTTTGTATATATGTACAGGGGGTGCAGTAGACAACCTGTTGTATAAGCATAGAGTCAGCAGGTACGGTGATCGCCGTGGACGTGGCGGCGAATTCACAGCCCCTCCACGCAAGTATCCGGTGGGGGCCCCGTCCACCTATCCCTGATCACTCTAACTCGTGCTGCATCTCTCTCACTTCGCTTATAATTACTCTCTTCCTTATAACTAGAATATGTATCATGTATGGCATACAAGAATGTTGTAGGGTGACCTCCCTGAATTGTTCACCTCATATATGTTGAATTCAGATACCCAAATCCTTGTTCTTTCTATGGATGTAGATTAATATGTCCAGTACTTTTTCATAATCAAACTATAATTTGCCCTAATATTTCTTGGTTACAATTTGCATATGCCTATATTTGTCTATAACTTATGTTAATTTGATTTTGTTATGATCCGCATATCCTTATATTTGTCTATAATTTATCTTAATTTTACTTTATAATTTTTTTAATCATAAGACGATTGCAACCTTAATTTAAAATCAATTATATATGTATTTAATGAATTTATTTTCCACTAAAAATTAGAAGCTCGCAATTTCTTCATTGTCTATTGGGTTATAAGTTAGCATCATTTCTTTGAATGTACCCGATGTAAGGAATATAGTTGGCTCTTGACAATTTCTATATCCTCTTGAAAAAAAAATGAGCATCATTATAAATCCACCTTTTATTAAAAAAAAATGTGATATTTTTACATCCTAATAACTTTGAGGATTAAAACACTATTTTAATCTTTCACAAATGTAAATTTTTTTAATTTGATCGATTCTTATTTAATTTTCATTTTCAAATTTGGTCCTTGACAGATTAAATATAATTCAACCAAGTCTCTTTATCCAATTATTTCTAATTTTGTTAACAAAATTGATGTTATAAAAATTCAAAATTTAATATAGTGCCCTCTAATACTTACATGACATATATTATACACTAAACCTAATACATGGCTTTGATTCAAAAGTACAAATAAAGATAATCACTTAGAAGTCGTTTAGTTCATACAGAAAATAAGTTTCTACAAGAAGTTGAATTTTCTAGGAAGTAAATTTTTGTGTGAACTTTTTGAGAATACGGTCAGACACTAAAGAAGTAAAACTTTATAGAAATAAGTTTACATGTGGTATTTAGTTTAATTAATACTTCCCAGGAAGTATTATCAAAATAATTAAAAAATTATACTCTTTTACTAAAATATTGTATAAATTTTTAAAAGGTAACTCTTATTATTATTTAAATGTTATAAGGATGGATATATATTTTGCTCCATTGAAACTATAGCAAGTAAAATTTATTCAAAAAACTGGATAAGCAACTTCTCATACTTTGTTGGAAATAAAACTTCCTGAAAAGTAAAATCCTCTCCATTTTTAAAGTTAATAGTCAATCAAACAACTCAAGCATTTTATACTTCCAAAAAGTTATAATTCTAGTTGAACTTTTTGCGAATCAAACAACTTCTTAGTTTCTCTTTTTTATATAAAATATTATTTTAATTTACATAAATATGTAATATTTTTATATAATCATGTTTTGTATCTACACAAATATTAGATAACATCATATTAAATTTTATATTTTCAAATCATCATTTTAGTTAATAGAGTGAGAGGTAAATAAATAGAAGAATTTGATTGAATAAAATTAAATTTATTAAAGATTAAATTGAGAATAAAAATTAAACAAAGACTAAATTAAATAAATTTACATATGGAAAGTACCAAAATGGCGTTTTAGCATTGGCCCCGTGAATACAAAGTTTCTTGCAAAGGCCTTTAAACCGGCCCTCTTGGATCGTAAACGTATTTGCAAACTTATTAGAACATTTGGGCCCCATCTTTTCTCAATCAGGCTTCATCCCCTGTGTGACTCACAATGGGCCTCCTATTAAGTGGATTTCTTATGGCTGACCAAAAATCATGAAAAGAAAAAAACATGGTTGCCCGAAAATTAAAAAAAATAGAAGTTGAATTCTTATGATGAATCTTCAAGTCAATTTTAAGGTTGGCCTAAAAAAAGGGTCATTTTTAAGGAATATAGACAATTTTTCTACACGGAAATCTATAGTTTCAATATAAAAATTCATGTCTCTATTCAATGTGACAATATGAACATGAAAAGCATAAATTTTATTTTTCTCAAAGTAAGAGTATTTTCATGCCTCGACATACAGGTGATTGAAGGTAAAAAATAGGAAGATGTTTTTTATTTTTTGGAAAATATAGACTGTAGCCATTATGTATTTTGAGGAGGTAATTTCGAGCCCTAAAATCAAGCCAAATGCTTCTATTGAGTGAATAAAGTGGCATATATGAAAAGAAATCAAGTCGTCCTGATGAAGTCGTGCTGTTCTAGAAGCCATAAATTGAAATATTAGGAGTCATTTGGTTCAACTTATGGAAATAAAAAGAAAATAAGATAAAAAAAAGAAGGAGTATAGAGAATGATAATAATTATTTTTTTAATTTATTTGATTTATTTAACGGTAAATAATAATTAATGACAATAGATAGTGATAGACGATAGTTAACAATAACAAAAAATAGTGGATAATAGTCAATAATAGTCAACGATAAATGATAGGCAGTAGTCAATAGCGAAAGATGATGATAGCTAATGATCCACGGTGATGGT
Organism: Saraca asoca; assembly: GCA_026873985.1. Lineage (NCBI taxonomy): Eukaryota > Viridiplantae > Streptophyta > Magnoliopsida > Fabales > Fabaceae > Saraca > Saraca asoca. Next base: position 10,851 of record JANHAO010023535.1, read on the forward strand.
AGTGATAATGGTGGTAGGCAATGATCAATAATAAAAAGTGAAAATAAACAATAGTTAATGATAATAATATTGGTGGACGGTAATTAACAACAAAAAGTGAGTGATAAGTGATGTGTAATACCCGAAAAAATTAAAAAAATAAAAAGAGAAATTTAAAATTTGAAAAGGACTAAACTGAAAGATTTTCAGGGACTAAAGTGAAAAACTTTGTTTTCGGGTGGGACAATTTTTGAAATAAGCCAAAGTTAAGGGGCCTAAGTGAAATTTTCTTTTTTGGGGAAACCGGTTCAGCAAGTCATCGGTTCCCCTGAGCTTCTTTTTCTGGTTTGCACCAGAATTTTCTAGGCCATTCGGCCGATCCCCCCTCTCTCCCACTCCTCCTTCTTCTTCTCCCTTTCTCCCTCCCACCGCCGCTCTCTCTCTCCCTCTCTTCTCTTCCTCTGGTGCCACCCTATTCCCCAACGCTCTCTTCCTTCTTTCAGTTGGACTTCTTCTTCTTCTTGGCTTCTCTTCTTCTTGCGCCATCGGGACACTTCCTGGGGCGTTCCTGGAAGCTTCTCCATTGAGCAAGCTTCTTCCAGTCTGAAGAGGTTCGACGGAGCTCCATCGGTCTTCCTCCCCTTTCTTTCTTCTCCAGTTTGTACTTAGCTCACAATAGCAGCTGGTTTCATTCGGTGTCTTCTTCTTCCCTGTGCCAGCTGGTTCGGCCAGCCTCTGTTTCTGGGTCGACGGCGGCATTCCGACCGGCGGCGAGCTAAGGGTGGACACTCTTGGACCTGATAAGTAATCCTAAATCATCAGATTTATTTCGTAGTAACTCTACAGTTGATTTTTCAAGATATGGTGTTAAAGGCTCTAAAACAGTGTAGTTTGTTCAATAGCTTTCACAGGCTCACCGGTAGCATCCTAGCTCCGACCGAACTGTACACTAATATTTTAGACCCTAATGAACAATCGTAGAACAAAAAATTTATTTCGTAGTAATCCTATAGCTAAATTCTCAAGATATCTTGTTGGAAA
>JANHAO010023536.1:0-11875 GCA_026873985.1 Saraca asoca
AAGGAGGAGTTACATGCATTAATTACAAGCTACAGTTGTGTTACATCAAGCTATAAATGAGAAAAGACAGTAAAAGACTACAAACAAGCCATTGTTGAATGTAGGCTGCATGGTGGGCCCCTTAGGCTGGTTGTAGACCTGAGCCTGTCGACGTCTGCTGCTTGGCACCATCCCCACAAGCGAGGTGCTTGGTGTCTTGAATGGGGGTTCTTGGCTCGAGGGACATCATGGGAACCACTGTGGCGATATAGCGAGCATGAGCAGGGTAGATTGCTACTTGTCAAATTGGTCTTTGTAATCTTTCTCCCTGGGTCACTGGGGCCCAGCCTCGTGAGATAAGGGTCACTTTACGAGATGATGACGGGTTAGTCCTCACCGTGCCACTTTCTGATAAAGGGCAAAACGAGGTTTGCTGAGTGCCTTTGGCATCCCGAGGCTATGAGTTCTTGAGGCTATTTTTGTGTATAACATAAGCCACCTAACTCTTGGTTTGCTTTGCGAACCGGGAGTTACAAGTTTCCGAGGCTCAATTCGTATCTTCAGCTAGTGTCCTTCCTTGACTCAAGTGTTATATCAGGTGTCATTTCTGTTCTACTTTAGGCCATACTTTCTTCTGTTTGCCATTTTTGGCCATTGGTGTGGCTTTGCCGCTTATCTCAGACTGTTGGATGAAGATAAAATTAGATACCCTTTGGATTCTTCGAATGGTCAAGCGGGTCTTTATATAGCCTGGGGTATTCTCTCTTTCATCCCAGAGAAACACAATGAAGGAGACTAAAGAGTCCCCTGCATTTTGGTGCCTTGGCTTCCGACAAAGCTTGCTGAGACATGGATGGCCTATTACAGAGTGTGGAAAAACATGGATAGCCCGTTGCACATAGCTCCACCGTAGGATCCACCTAGTGGGCTCCTAGGGGATCTTGTGCTGACCTTGGGCCACCTCCTCTAGCTATCGCTTGTGGTGCTGCTACCCGGCTAGTTGGCTTTTATGAATTTTTGATTTGCCCTGGGTCTAGCTCAGAAGGATGCACTGGAGGAATATAAGCAGGAGCAGCTTGGGCAGGAGCTGTCCTTCTTGTAGGTGTGAGCTCGGTGACTGGCCTTCTATTCTTCTTGCAGGATTGGTTGTGTCGGGTCACTGAGCTTCTTGCCTTTGTTTATGCTCTTCTTCTTTTTATGTAATTTTACCTCCCTGGCCGAGGTCTTTATGCTGTATAAGCTCTTCTTCTTTCAAATGCTGTAATTGGATGCTTCACAGATCATTGTATGTACACTTCTGATGATCAATAAAATTTCTCTTTTTGGCTAATCGGTTGTGCTTTATTTTTCTGGCTACTTAACTTGTCATGAGTGAGAGAGAGAGAGAGGGGTCGCATGCGAGCTGTGCTTAAGAGATCTCATTCGAGACATGAAAAACTCATCCACATGAGAGCTGTGGGCAAGTCGTCCGCAGGAGAGCTGTGGGAAATTTGTGTGAAAGTTACAATGGGTTTATTTCAGTTTCATTGTGTCAAAGTGGGCTAGGATTTTTTTTTGTTTGCCAAAGTTTTGTTTTGTTTAAGTCTTGTTTGAGTTTTCATAACCACGAGGTAGGCTCAGGGGCCGTCTCACTCTTGGGCGTTGCAAGGTAGACTCAGGGTCATCTCACCCTCGATTTTATTTTCGAAGCCACGAGGTAGGCTTAAGGCTGTTTCACCCTCGGGCATTGCAAGGTAGGCTCAAGGCTGTCTCACCCTCAAGCATTGCGAGGTATGCTCAAGGCCATCTCACCCTTGGTTTTGTTTTGTTTTTGTTTTGTCATAGGGAGGTGAAAACCATTCGCTGAAGTGTTGTAGCGAGGTGAAAACCATTCGCTGTAGCGAAATAGAAATGACAAAGTGAAAACTCTTTGTCTAGATAATGCTTGGCCAAATGGTGACTCACATTGATTTGAAATGCCATAATTGATACAATTGATCATCATTAATGACAAACGAATGCTACAGGATCAGAATATGGTTCTAATTGAGGGCTCAGGCTCTTGGGTGGCAACTCTTTGAGCCTACTGAGAGTGCTTTCCTAATGGTCTTACCATATAATCCTATAATTAGCCTCTTCTGATAAGGCTTTCTATGATGTCTTTTAGCACTCGGCAATCTGAGGTGGTATGTCCAGGCTCATTGTGATAAGCATAAAATCTGCTTTGGTCTCTAGACTTGATTGGTGCCCTCAATGGTCTGGGCATTCTGAAGTCCTCATTGTGCCTTTCCATGGCAAAAATTTTGTTCTGTGTGTCTGACAGGATGCTGTAGCTCTCGAAGTGGCCTTTAGGTTGCTGAGGCTTCACTTTCTTTGTGAGATGAGGAGTGAGGTTGTTATGACTCTCGCTACCCCTTTTTTTGCTTGCGATGGGACCATTATGGCTTGCTCTATGCTTGGGTTCCTCTATTCCAAAGGTTTCTTCCCATCTTATTTGTTTCATTGCCCGATCGTAGAATTCAGTGAGGTCTTAAGCGGGAGACTTATAGAGGCTTCGGTACAACTTGCTGTCTTTGCAAAGTCCTGCTGAGATAGCATTAGAATGCTTTCCTCTGAGAGGCCCTCCACGAAGTTGGCCTCCTCCCTAAATCGGGTTACATAGTCCTTAAGTAGCTCGTCCTTGCATTGGAAAATCATTGCGAGATGGCAAGGAGGCACGAGCTATTTCTTCAGCACTCGGTATTGGTGCACGAATTTCCTTTGGCATTCTTCCCAGTTGCCAATGCTGCGAGCCCAGAAGGTGCCTGAACCATGCCCGAGGTATTCCCCTTAACGTGGCGGGAAAGACATGGCACTTCACCAGAGGGTTAATAGTCTAGAGGTCTATTTGGGTGTTGAATGTGTCAAGGTGATCGTTCGGGTCGTTATTCCCATCGTACAGTGGGATAGTGGGCACCTTGAGTTTCTATGGGAGAGGTTACATCTCGATCTCCATAGAAAATAGGGAGCTTTCCTTTATGGTGAGGCTGATGATTTTGAGGTTGTGGATGCTCCTTTAGCCATTCGAGCCTGTGGAGGACTTTCTTCATTGTCTAGTTACACATCTCAGACTAAGGGGTAGAGCTTCCTGCCTGCTGAGAGCCCCCCAGTTGCTGGCTATCATGATCTTCATGAGTTTCCTTTTGAGCCTTTCTATGAAATTGTTGGAATTGTGTCATGAGTTCTTCTTGTCTCTACTTGCTCTGAGCTTGAGCTTATGCCAGCATTTTGACGGTTTCCACTAGCTCTTTTATCGTGTTTTCAAGTGCCAAATGAGGTTGGCTAGGCATTTGTGCCTTTTGAGTTTCAGGAGCAGCAGTAGACTATTGGTGAGCCCCCACAATTGGAGTGTCCATCAGTTGGAAGGCTGGAGTGGTTGAGCTCCAAGTAGTTCTTCCTCTAGCCATTGTTAAGTTGCAATGGGGACTTCAGAGAGCAGATGGTCCCTAAAGATAGTGCCAAGATGTTGATGGTGAAATTTGGTTCATGTAGAAGACCCAAACTTCTGCCAACGGAGATGAGTTCAGGGAGCCAATACTGCTTCTGAAATGCAGGAGAAGATAGACTGAGAGGAAGAGGGGATGGAGACACAGTGAGTTTAACATGGTTCGGCTAAATTTGGGCGGCACCGGACCCTACGTCCATGGCAGAGATTGTATTATTATATTGAGAAAGTGTTTTGGCAGAGTTTCTACTTACAGAGTTGTTCACCCTTCTCCCTTTCTTCTAACAGTGCAATCCTATTTATAGAGGAAGCAGGAGTTACATGCATTAATTATAAGTTACAGTTGTGTTACATCAAGCTATAAATGAGAAAAGATAGTAAAAGACTACAAACTAGTCATTGCTGAATGTAGGCTGCACGGTGGGCCCCTTAGGTTGGCCATAGACCTGAGCCTGTCGACGTCCGCTGCTTGGCGCCATCCCCACAAGTGAGGCACTGGGTGTCCTGAACGAGGGTTCTTGGCTCGGGGGGCATCATGGGAGCCACTGTAGCGAGCTCAGTGCCGCTGTAGCGAGATAACGGACACGAGCAGGGTAGATTGCTGCTTGTCGAATTAGTCTTTGTGATCTTTCTCATTGGGTCACTTGGGCACTGCCTCGTGAGGCGAGGATCACTTTGCGAGATGATGACGGGTTAGTCCTCACTATGCTGCTTTCTGATAAAGGGCAAAGCGAGGTTTGCTAAGTGCCTTTGGTGTCCTGAGGTTGTGAGTTCTTAAGGCTATTTTCGTATATAACATTTTCAAAATAAGGTATGGCAGCCTAGCCAGCTAGACTATCTTTTGTTTTAATGATAAACATAATTTTGATTATATCATGTTATGATTATGTGTTGTAACATTTGCTAAATGTTTGTAGGTATCAAAGTTCATCAAGATTCTACAAAAGATCAACATGAGATTTAGGATTTTATTTTGATTTTTACAGGATCTTTTGTAAGTGAAATTTTCAAAAATTAGCTCTAATTATTTTTCTTGAATTTTTTTTTCAAAATGAGGTAGAAATATGATTATGAAATGAGATTATTTTAAGAAGTTTTCAAATCACCATTTCATTAGTTCATCATTTTATAAAAACCATTTTTTACTCCATGAATTGATTATTGAATCGATTTAGACAAGAACATATGAAATAGTGCTTGAAAACTAGACTTATCAAAGGTTTAGAAAAACTTGTGACTCAATTCACAAATTGATTCGATCAAGAAAATTTTCTATGGCATTCTTCTGTGAATCGATACATAAATGAATTCTAAATCGATTCACAAATCAATTCAGCTAATTGAACTCACTTATGAATCCATTCATAAATCGATTCAGTCACTTTGAAATCACTTATGAATCAATGCATGAATTGATTCACTATCAAAAAGTTAGTTATTCAATTACAATTGGTTACAACAAACTCTATAAATACCTTCCTCATTTCATTCTTACATATACTGATCGATAATTGGCACAGAGGAGTGCAAAATACTATTCTCTCATCTCTTTACCTTTACAGTTTTGATTTGGATTAATTCAAAGATCTGGGAGCTTTCTTGTTGAAGATTCATAGAGTTCTGTTTGAGATTTTCATCTCAATTCTGGTTTTGTATTCTTACCTTTTTCTTTATTATTTTCTTTTAGATTTCTAGTGTTAGAAATTTGGTTTCTAGGTTTGGAAGAGCCTAGTTTAAGTCTTCTAGGTTGGCAAAATTCCTATTTAAATCTTGTGCATGTTTAGGTTTGGAAGAGCCCAATTTAATTCTTCAAGGTTAGTAAGAAGCCTATAAAGTCTTTGTGTAAAATGGGCAATTCCGAAGCCCAGTAAAATTGTAGCATTTTTGATTAATTTAAGTGGTATTTCAGTTGATGAAAGATCCAGTGGAGTAGATTTAAATTACAGTTTCAATTTAAGTTGAATCACTTAAAAAATTTGTGTCTCTTGATCTTTATTTTTACTACATTTGTTATTTTCTAGTTTCTACAATTCTAGTTTCTGCAATATTCATTATTGTATTATTATTTCTGCAACATTGTTGATTCATTTTGTGAGCTAATTCATCTTAATCTGAAACATTTTTTCTACAATAATTATCTTTATCATCTTTCTCTTGAATCTATTAAAGAAACCAATATAGCTATGCAAGTCATCAAAAAGAATCCAAAAATAGATCCAACAATCTAGAAGGCAAGAACCATGTTTCTGCACAATTTTTTTGTAATCTAGGACCTCACAATTGGTATCAGACTTTGGCTCTTGATATAAATTCTATTTTTTTAGAATTATGGATTCAAACTACTTTTGACTACTTGAACGTAGCATAAACCTCCTGGTTTCAATGGGGAGCACTATACCTATTGGAAGTAAAAGATGAAAGATTTCATTGAAGCAAAAGATGTGGACATGTGGGATTTGGTAGAGCTTGGATATGAGTCCTCTAAGATTTTAATTAATGGTGTTGTATAGCCTAAATCAAAGTCTCTTTGGACAGATGAAGAAAGAAAGAAACATCTGTTAACAACAAAGGTAAAATGGATCATTTCTAGCTCTTTATCTCCTAATGAATATAAAAGAGTCTATAATTGTTCCACTATTAAAGAAATATGGGATACACTTGAAATAGCACATGTAGGTACATCTCAAGTAAAGGCTTCAAAAGTGCAAATCCTTGTATCTGAATATGAAATGTTCAAAATGAAGGAGGATGAGTCAATTAAGGATTTAATCCAAAGATTCACTACTATCACTAACCATTTGATGTTGTTAGGTAGAATATATGATAATGCTAACCTTGTTCACAAAATTCTCAGATCATTGACAGAGGAATGGCAGCCCAAGGTCACTGCTTTTAAGAAGTCTTTGAAGATGGGCATTCCTACCATTTAGGAGCTCTTTGGCAATCTTGAAGAGCATGAGCTAGAATTGAGAAGATATAAAAAGAATAGAGAGTATAAACATAAGAAGACTCTAGCATTGAAGGCTACAAGTGACTCAAACTCAAGTGTAGGAGATTTAGAAAGTGATGCAAAAAAAATTGCCACACTAACCAAATAGCTACACATGGCTCTTAAAGAAAAGAAGAAAAATCAAAAGAAGAAAGTAGCTTTAAGAGGCAGAAAACAAAGGAAGGGTGAACAAGACACTAGTACCACACTAACTTGCTATGAGTGTAAAAAATCTAGCCACATGAAGGTTGATTGTCCAATTTATTTGAAGAGACAAATAGAGAATGAGAGAAGGAAAAGAGGATCATCCAACAAGAGATCAAAATTTTCTTTCTGGCATGAAGATGATGATGTAGAATCTACTTTAGAAGAAGAGGAGAATGAAGACAAGGCTTGCTATGCCTTATGACAAAACATGATCAAGATATTGAGTTATTTGGTTCAAAATCCTTCTTCTATAATTCTATTGATGATGAATCTGATGAATCTAATGAGTATGATCAATCTGATAATAGTGAATCTGAAAATGATGATGAGCTTAAAGATCTATTTATTCAACTTTATAACTCTTTAGTTAAAACTATAAAAGAGCTTAAGCAAGCTAAAATGGAAAAAGGAGACCTACTGAAGAAATTTAAGGATTTGAAGAAAGAAAATGCTGAGTTGACTACACTAGTAGAAGAATTGAATGCTAGAAAAGAGTGCGATTTCTATAGTAGTTATAAGGTTGAGATAACTTCTTTAACAAAAACTCTGCAAAGTTTTTCTGATAGTAAAATGAAATTAAATGACATGCTACAGAACCAAAATAGTTTTAATAGTAAATCTAGTCTAGGATATATACAACATAATAAGAAATGATCACAGGCTGTTAGATTAAATAAACATCATAGTTACATTGCATGCTTTTACTACAATAAAAAGGGACATCACATCAGGTACTGCCCCTATAAAAAATGGAACATATTTGCTGAAGCATAGTGAAAAGCTTGTGTGGTTACCAAAGTGTTATCTCTTTATATTTACTAACCATTATGGACCCAAAAATTATTAGGTACCGTGAATGCAAGTATAGTTTCATTTTGCATATTTGAGAAGAAGAATTTGAAGCAACTCTTGATGATGAAAAATAGTTGCTTTCATCATAGAAAGTTTGAACCGCCAAAAAGTGTTTTGAATTAATCATTATTTCAGGAGGAGTGAAATAAAAAAAAATTCCCTTATTCTTTTTATATCATTATATGATTTGAATTTTTAAATATTTATAAGGTACTTTCACTTTTTGATATGCCAAAAGGGGGAGAAAAAGCTATAAACTTGATTTTAGATGAGCTTTAAAATTTTCAACAAAAAAGGAAAATGAAAAACTTTTTCTAAAAAAAGAAAGATATATGAAAGGGGGAGCTGACAAGAACTTAAAAGAGTTAATAAATTTTTTTTTTGAGTCATACATAACTTTTCAAATTGATTTTTTGATAAACTTTGATCCTCATCTAAACTTGTTTGTCACCATCAAAAAGAGGGAGATTGGTAACCTAGCTAGCTAGACTGTCTTTTGTTTTGATGATGAAAATAATTTTGATCATATCATATTTTGATTATGTGCTATAATGTTTGTCGACTGCTTATAGGTATCAAAGTTCATCAAGATTCTACAAAAGATCAACATTAGATTTAGGATTTTATTTTGATTTTTACAGGATCTTTTGTAAGTGATTTTTTCACAATTTAGCTCCAATTATTTTTCTTAAAACTTTTTTCAAAATGAGGAAGAAATATGTTTATGAAATGAGATTATTTTAAGAAGTTTTCAAATCATCATTTCAGTTGTTCTTCATTTTATAAAAACCATTTTTTACTTTGTGAATCGATTATCGAATTGATTCAGATGAGAACATATGAAACAATGCTTGAAAACTAGACTTATCAAAGGTTTAGAAAAACCTGTGAATCGATTCAAGAATTGATTCGGTCAAGAAAATTTTTTATGACATTCTTCTATGAATCAATTCACAAATCAATTCTAAATCAATTCAAGAATCGATTCAGCTGATTGAACTCACTTAGGAATCAATTCATGAATTGATTCAGTCACTTTGAAATCACTTATGAATCCATGCATAAATTGATTCACTAATAAAAAGTTAGTTATTCTGTTACAAATGATTACAAAAAACTTATAAATACCTTCCTCATTTCATTCTTACATATATTGATCAATAACTGACATAGAGGTGTCCAAAAAATTGTTCTCTCATTTCCTTTACCTCTATATTTTTTATTTGGATTGATTTAAAGATCTTGGAGCTTTCTTGTTGAAGATTCACCTAGTTCTATTTGAGATTTTCATCTTAACTTTAGTTTTGTATTCTTACCTTTTTCTCTACTATTTTCTTTTAGATTTCTGGTGTTAGAAATCTAGTTTCTAGGTTTGGAAGAGCCCAGTTTAAGTCGTCTAGATTGGCAAGATTCCTATATAAATCTTATGTGTGTTTAGGTTTGGAAGAGCCTAGTTTAATTCTTCTAGGTTAGCAAGAAGCCTGTAAAGCTTTGTTATAAAATTGGTAGCTCAAGAGCCTAGTAGAATCCTGATGTTTTTAATTAATTTAAGTGATCTTTTGGTTAATGAAAGATCCAGTGGAGTAGACTTGAATTGCGGTTTCAATTCAAGTTGAATCACTTTAAAAATCTGTGTATCTTGATTTTTATTTTTACTGCACTTGTTATTTTCCAATTTCTATAATTTTTGTTTTTGCAATATTCATTACTGCATTATTATTTTTGCCACATTGTTGAATCATTTTGTAAGCTAATTCATCTTAATCTTAAACAAATTTGTTGCAATAATTATCTTTATCATCTTTCTCTTGAATCTATCAAACAAACCAACATAGCTATGCAACTCATTAAAAAGAATTCAAAAATAGATCCAACGATCTAAAGGGCAAGATCTGTGCTTTTTTGCAATATATTTTTAATTTGGGACCTCAGAAAGTAGAAGTATGATTATGAAATGAGATTCTTTTAAGAAGTTTTCAAATCACCATTTCATTTGTTCTTCATTTTATAAAAGCCATATTTTACTTCACGAATCGATTCACCAATTGATTTAGACAAGAACATATGAAACAATGCTTGAAAATTGGACTTACTAAAGGTTTAGAAAAACATGTGAATTGATTCACAAATTGACTCCAAATCGATTCAGTTAAGAAAATTTTCTATGACATTCTTCTGTGAATCGATTCATAAATTGACTCTAAATCAATTCACAAGTCGATTTAGTTAAGTTAGTCAAGTTGTAACCTATTTGAAATCACTTACAAATCAATTTACAAATCCATTCACTAATAGAAAGTTAGATATTCTATTATAGTCAGTTAAAGTTATTGTATATATACCTTCTTCACCTTATTTCATTTCATAACTGTATGCTAACTAATTCAGAGGAGTGTGAAAAGCCTCTCTCTCATCACTTCTACCTCTACATCTTTGATTTACATTGATTAAAAGATCTTAAAGCTCTTTTATGGTGGATTCACATAGATTAATTGAGATCAACATCTCAATTCTCTGGTTTTTCTATTCTTAACTTTTCTCTTTGTTTTCTTTAAGGTTTCTAGTGTTAGAAATCTTGCTCTAGGTTTACAAGAGTCCAGCTAAGTCTTGGGATTGTTTTATGTTTGGAAGAGCCCAGTTTAATTCTTCTAGGTTAGCAAGAAGCATGTAAAGTTTTGTATTGTAAAACTAGCAATTCAAGAGCCTAGTTAAATCCTGATGTTTTTTGATTAATTGAAGTGGTGATTCAGTTGAAAATTATCCAGTGGAGTAGACTTGAATTGTGGTTTCAATATAAGTTGAAACACTTAAAAAATTTGTGTCTCCTAATCATTATTCATTACTGCACTTTTTATTTTTTGGTTTCTTCAATTATGTTTATTGCATTACTGCATTATTATTTCTATTGCATTGCTGATTCATTTTGTGAGTTAATTCATCTTAATATTAAAAAAATCTACTACAATAATTATCTTTATCATCTTTCTCTTGAATTTATCAAATAAACTAATATAGTTGTGCAACTCATTGAAAAGAATCCAAAAATAGGTCCAACAATCTAAAGGGCAAGATCCAACTTTTATGGGACCTCATCACTTACTGCAATTTCTTCAAAAATGTTTTACAATGAGTTAGCCAAGGTTACTCTAGTTACAAACTTTCCTTAGTTTTAATGTTGAAAAACAATTTTAACTAATAAAATGTTTTAGTGTTTTGATTTGTTTTGCAAGTTCAAAGAAAAATGATTCAAGAGATCTAAGAATAGTTTTAGGAATTATTTTATTTCAATAGGATCTTTTGTAAAAGAATTCAAATGAGATTTAATCCAAATTTTTTAACTAAACAATAAGGTAGTTTCAAAGCACTTGAAGAAAACAAAATAAAATTATTTTTATACCTTATGAATAGATTCACACATCGATTTACCAAAGAACTTGTGAAAAATGATATTTGAATCGAAGTATCAATCGATTCCTAAAGTAATGTTTTTAAAATTTCTTTTTAATAAAGGTTGGGAAATTTTTTGAATCAATTCTATAATTGATTCAAGATTTGTGCATAGCTGACTAAGATTCAATTACCATACTAATTCTTTAGTTATAACCACTATAATCTAATTCCATAATCAATTTACAAATTGAAAGTTAGTTATTCTATTATAGTTGTTTACAACAATTTTAAAAAACTAACTGCTTTTAGTTTTCAACAAGTTTTTACTGTCTTCTTCTTCATTCAAGTGTGAAAATCTCTGTGAAAAAGAGCTAAACAAGTTTTCTCTCTACCTAATCAAATTTCTGAGATCTAATCAAGATACTTTGGTTCAAAGATCAATTGAATTCATGCTAATTCTTTGAGATTTCATCTCAAACCTACGACATTGTATTTCATAATCTTTGTTATTTCTATTTCTTTATTTGAGATTTCTAGGGATTTAGAAATTTTTTACAGGTTAGCAGGAGCCTGTCATAATTCTTGTATTTTTGTTTAGGTTTAGAAGATCATGTTGTAATTCTTCTAGCTTAGTAAGAAGCCTGTGTAATTTCTTGTGTTTTTGATTTTGAACTGGCCTTTCAGGAGCCCTATTCAATCTTGATTGTGTTTCTTACAAAGAGGTCTTTCAGTTGAGAAAGATCAAGTGGAGTAGATGATGTATGTTTTCTACAAGTGCATGGTATAATTGTAGTAAATTCTGACAAATACGAGTCGAATTCTGTAGGGATCTTGTTATCAATTACTAGAGTATTGCAATTTAAGTTGTCTAAATCAAAGAACATCAAAGAGAATAAAGACTTAATGAAAGTGTTAGCCTTAAAAGAGATTGTTAACCCCAAACGAATTTTACATCACTACTTATTAGTTTTGGATGTTGAAAAACAACTGAAAAG
>JANHAO010023537.1:0-11870 GCA_026873985.1 Saraca asoca
ATATATTTTATCCCATTTTAGTAATTTTTGTTATCAATGCGATTTATTTAGATCAAGGCCATTAAAATGTCAACTTTATATATATTTATATATATATCCTTCATTTTTAGAAGTCATTTCTATGTTCTGCGGGTGCACAACACTCTCTAAGTCATTTTACATTTCTTCAAATATAAATAATATTCTGAGGGGGACTCATTTTTTTAGACGAAATATAAGTAAGCAAGTTACATTTGTGAAAATATCAAGCTCCAAAAAAAAAGAAAAAAAAGAATAGGTTCTATTATTGTTGTTAGTATACCTATTGGTTTCTTTAGTCAACTTTATTCTTCCATTTTTCTATTATTATTATTTTCAAAGTCTAATATTTTTATAGATGCAACTTATCCACAAATTGGATTTCTTGTTCAAAAATTTTAGTCCACCCTCAAAACCACTCTTTTTAATTGAAAAATGTAGAAATGGCTTGAAAAAGTGTTTTGCAGCTAGAAAAGACAAAAATAGTTTGAAACAAATGAAGGCAATATGCGTGTATTAGCTTGCACGCTGTCCGATGCACAATTTGAGTAGTTTTATTTGATAATAATTGATAATACAGAATATAAATTGTAATATATTTAAATATAGATAAACTATTTCCATAGTTTTATTTATGAAATGACTATATAATTAATACAATGATACTCATGTGAATTATGAAGGAATACTACATATTTTTTTAATTTGATAAAATTATTACATTAATATTTTAAATTAGTTAAATTTATTGTTAGGTCATAGAATTAAAAATATATTGTAAAAAAACACGTATCTTGTCCTTTAGATTATTGGATCTATTTTTGGATTCTTTTTAATATATTGCATAATTATATTGGTTTCTTTGACAAATTCAAGAGAAAGATGATAAAGATAAATATTACAGCAGATTTGTTTAAGATTAAGATAAATCAGCTCACAAAATAAATCAGTAATGTGGCATAAATAATAATATAGTAATGGATATTGCAGAAACCAAAATTGCAAAAACTGAAAAATAATTGTGTAGAAACATAAATAGGAAACACCAGAATTTTTTAAGTGGTTCAACTTGGATTGAAATCGCAATTCAAGTTTACTCCACTTGATCTTTCATCAATCGAAAAACCACTTTAATTAATAAAAAACATCAGGATTTTACTAGGCTCATGAACTGCCAGTTTTATAACACAAGACTTTACAGGCTTCTTGTTAACCTATAAGAATTAAACTGGGCTCTTCCAAACCTAAACACACACAAGACTTAAATAGAAATCTTGCCAACTTAGAAGACTTAAACTGGCTCTTCCAAACTTAGAAACCAAATTTCTAACACCAAAAATCTAAAAGAAAATAATAGAGATAAAGGTAAGAATATAAAATCAAAGTTGAGATGAAAATCTCAAATAGAACTATATGAATCTTCAACAAGAAAGCTCTAGGATCTTTGAATCAATTTGTTATGGGCATTTTCAAGACTAAGAGTATTGGGCCAGTGAAGGCCTAAGGGACCAGGTCAAGGCAAAGGAGGCTGGCCCACTCGAAGGCAAGGTCACACAAGTCAGTCAGTAGGTCGCCCAGCACGAGCTTGAAGCCTCCCACGGACCAAGGGCGTAGCGAGCTCCCCCAGCATAATTGGAAACAGCTAATGTTCGGTCAATAATCTGAAACACACTTCCAATTGGCGTACCAGTCTCCAATGTCCGACAATGATTTGTCCCACATTTATTATCCGACACCTAACATTTATTACATGATGCAGCCATAATCATAGTTTTACAATGATAAATTACAACTTGTAACCCTCCCTATCTCTATAAATAGGAGGAGAAATCAGTGTAATAGGAAAGGGAGGAATACATGCAGAAATCCTACCAAAATAGAGAGAGCTTTGAGTGTTATAATTCAAACTGAGTAGAGACACTCTACCAATTGCAAATACAGTCACCGTGGATGTAGGGGTCAAACTAGCTTTAGTCAAACCATGTTAAAACCTTCTGTGTTCTTTCTATTTGCTTTCTTCTTTCTCTTACTGTTTCTCCATATTTTCACATTCCTTATAGCAGTTTGGGTTCTAGAACCCTTAGTTGATCGATTACTGTAATCAATCGTCAATATTTTGGCACACTCGGTGGGACCAGATTGCTTCTCAGTAGACTTGCTAACCAGCTGTGATGGCAAGAGGAAGAACAACTAAGAGTTCTGATGCCACCGCTAAACAACTTAGTGGCTGCAGAGAGCAATAACGAAATGTGTTAGAAGAAGGAAACCTATGCCTGACAAGTACTTCTTCCATTCCCCCAGAGACTGATGGTGTACAAGATTGCACCAGCATCAGGGGGCACTCAGGAATACAGTAAGGAGACTTGTTGACGTAGTTGTAGCGTTAATCCAGGTGCATGCTCATGAAGTTTAAAAACAAGCTGAAGTTGCAACTATTGGGAGAACAGACCGGGGCCACAAAGAGAAGTGATGATTTAAGGAGGGAAGCCAATTGCTGAAGGATCTCGATGAGTGGATTCTGCCTGCTCCTCCAGCTCACGAACTGAGTCACCTGATTGTCGAGAGCATGAGCATGACAAAAATAGACGACCTAGGAGTTTGCACTACATAAAGGGCTCGATGCAGGTCACAATAGTGCCAAGAGCCGACTGTCTGAAATGCAAGATTCAGTGGTGGAAAAGTCACTACAACAGGTGCAATGATTGAAAAAACATCCCTCAACCTGAGATCAGTCAGATTGCTACATGGAGAGAACCCCGTTTTGTAGGGAGACGAGACAAAACCTCTGCCCCACTGATTCAAAGTCCCTACCATCCCGTCATATGAAGCGAAGAGTGATCTTTATGACCATTTGAATGCCTTCAACATTTAGATGGATCTCCAAACAACCAATCCCTTAGTCAAATGTCATGTTTTTCCAGCCACGCTCAGAGATGTACCCCGGGTGTGGTTCAAGAACTTTCTGGCTCATAGCATTAATAGCTGGGAGGAATGCCCAAAAAGGTTTATTGATCAATATAGAGCTTTAAGGAGGCATCTCGCAGCATCATGTCACCTTGTGACAATTTTCCAGCAGAGGGATGAGTCGTTGAAGGATTACTTTACGAGATTCCGTAGCGAGGTGAACAATGTGAAAGCCCTTTTGATGATAGCATTCTAATGGCGATCTCAGCAATTTAGGGGAATTTTATGAGTGAGTTGCCAAGGAGGTTAGATAGGAGGAGACCTTCAGATTAAAAAAGCTCGGACAA
Organism: Saraca asoca; assembly: GCA_026873985.1. Classification (NCBI taxonomy): domain Eukaryota; kingdom Viridiplantae; phylum Streptophyta; class Magnoliopsida; order Fabales; family Fabaceae; genus Saraca; species Saraca asoca. The sequence continues at coordinate 3,270 of JANHAO010023537.1, forward strand.
GGAAGTGTGATGGGTGGCTCCTCCTTTAACCGGTGCAAACAAGGAAGTAATCGTGGGAAAAGCAAAATAGGTCAAAACAATAGCATTGGACTCCAACCTACAAAAAAGGCTATGAGGGAAGGACCTAAGCCTTAAAGTTATTACAATAGTTACATTATCCTGTCTGACACCCTGGAGAGGATATATGCAATGGAGAAGCATAAGAAAAACTTCGAACAACTCAGACCTTGCACAAGTGCAAGGACGCTAGCAGGTTATATGGCTACCACAATGACATTGGGCATAACACCTTTGAGTGTAGGTCATTTAAGGATGCGATTGAAGATCTGATTTGAAGGGGTCGCTTAACAGATTACATAGTGTGACCTATCAGGCAGCGACCTCAATGCTCCCAATCGTTGGCACAACCATCCTAACAGGCTGAGTAGGAATAACTAGCTATGGTAAGAACCATCTATACTATCCACGATGGGCCACATATCATAGGAACTTCTCATAGTTCATGTGAGCGTTATGTCCAAAGTATGAGCTACGTCTTATCCATGGGCTGTGAGTCTGACTGGCCCGCTAAGAAAGCTAAGACCACCTTCGAGTGTATACTTTTGTCAAGGGGAATTCAATTCCCCTATAACGATGCCCTTCTCATACAAGCGAAGATTAGCAACATCGAAGTCCGGAGGATCATGCTGAACACTATAAGCTCAGTCAACGTTATGTATAAAAAATGTTTTGAGCAAATGGGACTGAGTGAAAGCCACTTAAAGCCTTTGCCTGAGGCTCTTTTCGATTTCATGGGAAACGTAATATTCATGATAGGATGGATCAGGCTCCCCATTACCTTAAAGGACTCAGAGCACCATGTGACAGTCTTAGTTGATTTCTTGATCGTTGATTGCCCTTCAACATATAATGTAGTGTTGAGGTGACCTGCAATGAATGTTTTGGACATGATCATGTCTACTAGAACACTAATAGTGCAATTCCCTACTCCCAATGGAGTCGGATGTGTGCAAGGCGAACAATAAACAACTCAGCAATGCTATGAGGATGCGGTTAAAATCGAGGAAGGGGAAAAAAGAACTAATGTGGTCTCTAGCAGGGAGTCCCGAATTCCAAGCGCAGTTAGGGTTAGTCACGACCTTAACCCTTGTGATCGGGATGCAGATAAAGAGATTGGGCCTATAGAAGAGCTCATTAAGGTACCGATCAGTAAGGCAGACAATGAAAGGTGCCTTAAGCTAGGAAAGAATTTAGCTCTCGATATGAAGATTCAGCTAGCCAATTTTCTCAAGGCAAATCTGGATGTTTTTGCATGGAACCATAAAGACATGGTGGGGATTAATCTAAAGATCATGTCACACAGGCTGAATATAGGTTCCCTTCACAAGCCAGTTTGCCAGAAAAGGAGGTCATTGACCATTGAGCGATCTACCACGCTCAGAGAGGAAGTAGATAGGCTTTTAGTAAATAATTTCATCCAAGAGGCCCACTACCTAACCTGGGTAGCTAATCCTATTTTGGTGAAGAAGAAAAATGGGAAATAGAGGATGTGTATTGACTTCACCGACCTCAATAAAGCTTACCCAAAAGATAGCTTCCCATTGCCCAGGATTGACCAGCTTGTTGATGCGATAGCCTGGCATCAGCTCCTTAGCTTTATGAATGCTTACTCGAGGTGCAACTAATTACCCATGGACCCTTAGGATGAAGAGCACACCTCTTTCATAACGGATTGCGGATTATATTGTTATAAGGTGATGCTTTTTAGGCTCAAGAATATAGGAGTAACTTACCAACAGCTAGTCAATAAGATGTTTAAAGAACAAATTGGGAAGACCATGGAGGTTTACATAGATGACATGCTCATTAAATCTAGACAGGTTGTTGATCATGTGAGGGACCCAGATGAAATGTTCCAGATTTTGAGGAAATATCAAATGAAGTTGAATCCACTTAAGTGTGCATTTGGAGTGACCTCAGGAAAGTTTCTTAGGTTTATGGTTAACAATAGAGGAATCGAGGCAAACCCAGTGAAGATTAAAGTAATTATTGACATGAGGTCCCTGATTGGGGTCAGAGATGTGTAGAGTTTAACTGGTCGGGTCGCGACATTTAGTACATTCATTTTCAAAGCAACAGATAAATGCATGCCATTTTTTAATGTCCTAAGGAAGGCCAAGCAATTTGAATGAATTGATGAATGTGAGATCGCTTTTTGGCATTTAAAAGAATATATGGGCCGAGCTTGATTATTATCTAAATTGTAGGAGGGTGAGAAGCTTATTCTCTACATAGAAGTGTCTCAACATGCCATTAGCATAGCTCTTGTCTGGGAAGAGAGCGGAGCCCAACTTTTTGTTTACTACGTAAGTAAAAGGCTATTAAATGTTGAGGAGAATTATTCACACATGGAGAAGCTTGCTTATTGTCCTGTGATTGCTTCTAGGAAACTGCAGCCTTACTTCCAAGTGCACACTATTAAGGTGCTCACCTAGTACCTGCTAAGGCAAACTCTAGAAAAGACAGTCAACTTAGGTCGCTTGCTCAAATAGGCTATCGAGCTTGCCCAATTTGACATTTAGTACAGACCAAGGACAGCGATCAAAGGGCAGGCCTTAGCAGACTTCATAGCGAAATTTACTAGACCAGTTAGGAAGGAGGCAAAGACCCAGAAGATCTATGGAGGGAGCTTTATGTAGATAGGCCCTCTTGTGAGCAAAAAGCTGGGGCAGAAATTCTATTAATCAGCCTAGAGGGACATAAAATCATCTATGCTCTACGATTTGAATTTCAAGCTACCAACAATGAAGCAGAGTATGAAGCATTGCTCGCAGGACTTCGCTTGGCAAGGGATGTACGAGCTGAAAACTTGAGGATATTCAGTGACTCTTAGCTTGTTGTTTATCACATAAAAAGCAAGTATTAGGCAAAGGGATCAAAGATGGCTATCTACCTCTAGAAAGTTCAAGAATTACTTAACAATTTCCAAAGGTATGAGATTAGTCAATTCCCATAAGCTTAGAATGCATATACAGATGCACTAGCTCGCTTAGCCGCAATGAAGGACACAAATTTCTCAGGTCTAATCCTAATGAAAACATTTCCATCTCCAAGCATCAAACAAAAAGACATCGTAATGCCAGCAGTTGGAGCTCAGAGCTCATGGATGAGCCTAATCATAAAATACTTGCAAAACAGTGAGCTCCCAGAGGATAAGCTAGAAGCACACTGAATACGAACTCGAGCTGCAAGGTACTGTATTATTGATGACCTACTTTATAAAAGGGGTTTTTTGGCTCTATTTCTCATATGTCTCGATGGACTTGACTGTGACACCATCCTGAAAGAAATTCATGTCAGACATTGTGAAAACCACATTGGGCATCTATTTTTGGCTCAAAAGGCACTCTGGCAAGGATTCTTCTGGCCAACTATAAAGTAGGATATGATCAACCTTCTTAGGCGATGTGACTAAAGGAAAAGGTTCACCAGGATCCCCCGTGCTCCTCTTGCCTATCCTCAGCAAATGGTCAGCCCATGGCCCTTTGCAATTTAAGGCATTGATTTAATTGGACCTCTCCCTACAGGTTGAGGAAACTACAAACATGCAGTGGTAGTTGTTGATTATTTTACCAAATGGGCAGAAGCAAAAGAACTAGCTAAAATCTCCTCCTCTAAGATTGAAAAATTCATATGGAATAATATCATATGCCGATACAGGGTCTCCTAACAAATCGTAACTGATAATGGGACCCAATTCACCAGTGAGCAGTTCATAGAGTTTTGCAACAACCTCAGGATTGAAAAAAGTTTCTTAGTTGTAGATCATCCTCAGGCCAACAGACAAGTTGAAGTAGTAAACAAGATCATCAAATAGATCTTGAAAATGAAATTGGAGGCCAAAAAGGGAGTGTAGGTAGACGAGCTACCAAAAGTACTCTGGGCTTATAGAATTACAGCTTACAGTACTATAGGAGAAACCCCTTTTGGATGGTTTACGGGTTTGAAGCAATGATACCAGTGGAATTCAAGGTGACTTCACACCAGAGAGCTACTTTTAATCTGGAGGAAAACAACCAATTGCTGGTTACAAATCTCGACCTTGTGGAAGAAGCTAGGGATATGGCTTCCCTCATAGTTGCTGTTTATCAAGAGCGGATTGCAGGTACTATAACAAAAAGGTTTGAGCTCAAAATTATAGAGTAAGTGACCTCGTGCTACACCTTATCTTATCAGAGGCTCACAAACCTGGCAAAGGGACATTAGGTCCAAATTGGGAAGGCCTGTACGTAGTAAAGAAGAATTTGGGAAACAGATCCTACCACTCGGCAAATGTAGATGGAGTTAAATTCCCTTAAGCATGGAATGCTGAGTATCTCTGACGATACTATCAATAAGAGTGAGCTTAACTTTGTAATTCTATACCATTCTTTAAATCTTAATAAAGGGGTCCAAGATTCTCTTTCTAACTCTATATGGATTTCCCAATGTTTTCCCCATTTCACAAATACTGGTCTTGAAGTTAGTCCTACTAATGCTTAACAAAAAGGTGATGACCTAGCCAATTGTTCTGAAAGGTTGTAGAAGCCATATTTTATTTGCTATAATCCATATTAGCTAAGCAAGATTCATTGAGATCTATTCAGTTAACACTCGTGAATCAAGTATATGGGTCGACAGTTCAGTTCACCATATCAGAAAGTTAAAAGACTTCCAACAATTTAACTTACAAGCACGAATTTATAGTTTACTAACAAGACATTTAAGTATACAATCTGGCAGAAAATATGAGGGAAGAATTAGAACGGAGGGCCAAATCAAGCAAATTCATCAAATACATCTTGAAGTAGATAATTCACATAAAAAAATAAAAAATGATACTTCAATTACAACTGATTGTCAGTCAATAATGTATCTAGAATTTTCAAAATAATAAAAAAAATGGAGGCACGGTAGCATAATCAATGAAGAGGCTGGGGGACTAGATAAGTATTGATGAGCTGGGTCAACAATTGGTACAGGTAGGTCCTCTGATGTTTGTTCCTTAGGTTTAGCATTGGCTCCTTCTTCTGCCAATGAGTTACCCTCTACCTAGCCACCATCCTAAGTAGGAGGAATCTTACTGCTAACTTCTACACTCGGGATTGACTTTACCTTTGTGTCCTTTATGAAACCTTCAATAATTGCCTCAACCCCCTTGCCAAAGAACATGAAATCCATGTTTGGGTATGTTATGGGCATTTTTGGACCAAGCAGAATGGACCTACAGAAGCCCAAAGAACTAGGTTAGGAGGCGAGGAGGCATAGCCTAACTCAGCAAAGTCGCTGAGGCCAGACAGCAAACCGCATGCTGTATAGCGTAAGCTCGCAGCTCCCAAACTGAATAAGGCAACATCTAGCTCCTCTCGACGTGATTAGGAATAGCTAATGTCTGACAGATAGTCTGAATACTTTACTAACTTGCAAATTAACCTCCAAAGTCTGATAATGATTTGCCCTACATTTATTGCTTGACATCTAGCATTTAATGCTCAGTATAGATGTAATCATAGTTTTATAATGATAAATTATGACTTGTAACCCTCTCAGCTTTTATAAATCGGGAGGGGGAGCCATCGCATAGAGTAGTGAGATATATGTAGAAACTCTGCAAAAATAGCCATAGACGTATGTAATATTACTGTGTGTAACAAAATAACTGCTCAAAGCTAATAACATTACCATGGACATAGGGGTCATCTTGACTTTAGCTGAACCACGATAAAACTTTTCGTGTTTTCTCTGCTCTTCCTTTAGATTTCTCACCATCTTCTTGCTCTCCTTTCACTCTTAACAACAGTTTGGTTCTTAGAATCCTTTGTTAATTGATTACCAAAATTGACCGTCAATATTTTGGCACACTCGATGGGACCAGACTGCTTCTTTGTTTACTTTTCAAATGATCATCATGGCTAGAGGAAGAGTAACCAGGAGTTTAGGTGTCACTGCTAACCAACCGGGCAGTCGTGAACGGCAACAATGAAATACACCCAGAGATGAAAACCCAGTCCTAACAAGCACTTGAGAGTAGGGTCAAGAGGCTTGCCAATGCAGTCAAAGCATTGGCTCAAACACACACCCAAAGAACACAAAAACAAGGTGAGGTCGTCCCAGTCATAGAAGTGGCCCGACAGCCATAAGGAGAAGTACCAGCTTGGAGAGAGAAACTGATCAAAAAAGGAAGCCAGCAGGTAGATTCAAACCACTCCTCCAGCTCACGACCTGAAATAGAGGGACGATGAGCTCACAAGTGAGAGGGAAACCAGTGACCTGGGAACTCACACCATACTGAAGGCTCGAAAATGGGCCACAATAGTGGCAAAAATCAACGATCTAAAGTTTAAGATCAAATGATCGAACAACTCATGCAAAGGGTGCAGAAGTTAGAGAAATGTCCCTTGACCCAGGATCGATTAGGTCATTATGAGGAAAGGACCCCATTTTCCAAGGAGATTGAGATAGAACCTCTCCCCTATCAATTCAAGGTTCCAACCATCCCACCATATAATGGAAGAAACGACCCGTACGATCACATGGATGCTTTCAATATCCAGATGGACCTCCAAATCGGTAATCCCCTAGTCAAGTGTCGAGTCTTTCTTACTACTCTCGGAGATGTGCCACAAGCGTGGTTCAAGGTTCTCCCAGCTCGCAGCATCAGTAGCTGGAAGGAATGCCAAAATAAATTTATCGACCAATATAGACCTTTCAAGAAGTAGCTTGCACCGTCATGCCACTTGGTAATAATCTTCTAGCGAAAGGATGAGTCATTGAAGGATTACATCGTGAGATTTCGATGTGAGGTCAGTAACGTGGAGAGTCCCTCCGATGATAGCATTCTAATGGCGATCTCAGTAGGACTTCATAAAGATGGGAAACTATATGAGAGCATATACAAATCCCCAGTGAAGAGCTTGGGAGAATCCTATGAACGGGCAGCTATTAAGGTCCAATGGAAGGAAACCTTTAGCGCAAAAAGGTCCATATAGAAGGGTGAGCCCAGTAGCTTAATTTCTGGCCAAGACGGGAGAAAAAACAACCATGATAAGAGTAGGATGGGCCAAACCAATGATGCGGGAACCCGACCTGCTAAGAAGGCCAGGATTGAGCAACCTGAACCCTTAGGTCGCCATGATAGTTATAGCATCTTGTTTGACACTTTGGGGAGGATATATGTGATGAAAAAGCATAGGGAGAATTTCAGGCAGCCAAGGCCTCTACTGACTCCTTCGAACCATAGGGACGCCAACAAGTATTGTGCCTACCATAATGACATTGGGCATACTACCTCTGAATGCATGTCACTCAAAGATGCGATCGAGGATCTGATTAAGAGTGGTCAATTGAAAGATTATGTGATATAACCTATTAGATAGTGACTTTAACAACATATAGTGCAGCTTTCTCAGAACATTGAACAGGAGTAGATGGCAGTAGTTAGAACTATTTTCATGATCCATGGGGGGCCACACATAGGGAGAACCTCACGTAGCTCGCACAAGTGATATGTGCAGAATGTGAGCTATGTCTTGTCCTTGGGGTGTGAGTCTGACAAACTCGCCAAGAAAGCCAGGGCCACCTCAAAATGCATCACCTTTATGAATGATGACACACAGGGAATTCAGTCCCCTTATAATGATGCCCTCATCATTAAGACTAAGGTCGACAATGTCAAAGTACGGAGGATCATGTTGGATACCGAAAGCTCGATCAATGTCATGTATAAAGGGTGCTTTGAATAGGTGGGATTGAGCCAGGGTGAACTTAAACCTTCGCCTGAACCTCTTTTTGGCTTTATTGGTGACGTAGTGTTACCCACAGGGCAGGTCAAGCTCCCTCTCACTCTAAAGGATAAAGACCATTAGTCTACAGTTCTAGTTGACTTCCTAGTCATGGATTGCCCTTTGACCTACAACATAATGCTAGGGCGGCCAGCGATGAATGATTTAGATCTGGTCATGTCAATTAGGATGCTAATAGTGCGATTCCCAATTGTGAATGGGGTCAGATGCATGTGAGATGAGTAATATACAGCCCAGTAGTGTTATGAGGATGCTGATAAGCTCAGGAAGAAGGGCAAGTGAGCTATTGTGGTTTCCAATGAAGAGCCCCGAGCTCCGAGCTCGGCCAAGATCAATCATAACCTTGACCCACTTGACCTGGAAGTGGACAGGGAGATCGATCCAATTGAAGAGCTTAAAGAGATCAAGATTGGCGAGGCAGATGATGGGAAGTGCCTCAAGCTCAGGAATAACCTGCCCTCTGGCATAAAGGTCCAGTCGGCTAGTGTTGTACAAAAACTTGTTGTACATTTTAAATAACCACAAGCGCATGGCATAGATGTAGTAAAGAATCGACGAATACAGGTCGATCCCACAGGGAAGTTTCGTTCTTTTTAAATACTGAAACCTTTACAGTTTAACAATCCAGATTGATTTGAAGAATAGAAGGAGTATAAAAAGAATAGAAGAAAGATAAAGGTTGATAATAAAATCAAGAAAACAAAGATGTAAATTAAAGAAAGTAATTAATGTAAAAAGGCCTAGGATTAGGATTTACCTT
>JANHAO010023538.1:0-11873 GCA_026873985.1 Saraca asoca
ATTGTTAGATAATAATTGCTTTTTCAACATTAAAACCAATGTATAGCTTAGAGTATTCTAGTCTAACAACCTCTAAGGCTAACAAGGCCTTCAAGTATATAGATATTAAGAGAAGATGAAGTAAGAATATTGTAGGAGTTAATTCAAGAGTTCTCTTCAACAAAATGAATTTATACAAAGTCCAAGAGAGAAATACAAAGTTGCACAAAATGTCATAGCCTATAGTACTGGATCTTCACTAACAAGGCCTTCATGGAACAAAGGGTTAGCAAGAGGAGCAGTAAGGTTGTCCACCACTTGGTCACCAACAGTGCCCATGGTCTGCGAACCACCCTCTTTTTCAATGGCACCCTCAATGGGAGGAGCTTCAGCTACAAACTGTGCATCCTTTTTTGAAGATCTAACTTTAGCGGCCTTCTTCTTGAAATGCTCAATAGCCTTAAGGGTCTCTTGTCTAAAAAAGGAGAAGTCTATCTCCAAATGCTACTCCCACAAGGTGAAGAAGAAAGAGGAACTAGTTTCATATTCTACCTTCTCTACCACTACTGCAACTAGTGAGGTTCTCTCTATTTTAACTATAGTAGCCTCCTCCCTAGCCACCTCGAGCTCTTTCATAGCACCTTCGACTCACTGCTCTACTGCTCTTGCCTACTACTCCACTGCCCTTACTTACTGATTTGCTATTTTGGCTTGCTTTATAGCCAGCTCAGCCTGACAAAAAGCCAAGTCTAGGTCGATGACTATTCTACTAAGGTTCAATGCAATGGCCTTACAATCCACCACTTCATGAGGCAAGGTAGCCTCAGCATCCTTGGTTTTCTCCCTCAGTTCTAAGACTTTGGCAGTGACAACGACTAGATTGTCTACCAAATTTACTTTCTTCTTAGCTTGAGCTTGAAGCACCTTGTGAAGCCTTATTAGTGTAGTGAGTTCTGAAGAACAAAATAGTCAAGTTAGACTACACAAAAGATAGAAGAACAAGGGTAAAAAGATCCAGCTTACCAGTAGGCTATGATGAGACAAATAGCTCACCAACCCCTCGGGTGAGTATTCCTCTGACTCCAATTCATTGGCCTTCTTGTAAGGCCCTAAGATCACACCATCATCACTCAAAAGGTAATCCAAGAATTCCTCTATCTTTGAGTCAAGTCCAATAGGCTACTCCTTACCCTCGACCTCTGGCATCACTTGTTTCTGGGTAATAACAGCTTTCTTCCCTTTATCCCTCTTTCATTTTTTGGTAGAGAGCTCAGAAAGGGAGGCAACCTCAGCTATAGCAACTACCTCAGGATGCAAGGAAGAAACCAAGTCCTATAAAGGTATCACTACCAAGGCCAAAGGTTGGCTTTCAATAGTAGGGAGGACTTCAACATTAGGAGTCGATGGGGTCTCCTCATTAAGATCAGATGGCGGCCTCCTGAGGATGAGCTTCATTATACTTTTGTAATCCTCAAAGTTCACTAGACCAATCTCCTTAACCCGACAAACTCCTATCTCCCTAGTAAGCTCGATACCTACAGCAGAAGTGAGCTTATGGGAGCAGAGAAGACTTTCATCAAAATGGAAGTCATTCTAGAAATCATTCGAAGCAATGAATTGATCTAAAATCCTAAGCTCTATAGCCTTAAGAGTTAGCTTCTTGCCAGTCCCATCTGTAAAATGAGACAAAGTTAGAATTAGAGAAATAAATGTGAGTTAAGTCATCAAAATCGCATGTCCTCAACTCACTCACCAAGAGTAAGGATGAAATCAAAATTCTTAAGGTCCTGCAAGGATAGGCAGGATACATAAAACCAATAGGTTTTGTAATTTCCCACATTGGACTTGCCTTTAGCATCATCCTATGGCATGATTTTCTTATGCTTGGTTGATCATGCTAAAAGATAATAAATCCCATCTAGCGAGCCTGTGCTCCTGATGCTGTACAGGTAGCAAAGAACCTTGACTGATGGTAGTGGGAGATTATTCCTTAGGTATATTAGGGCCAAGGAGGTGAGCTATGCATAGAAGTTTGGGGTAAGCTAGAATGGGCAAAGTTTGATTTTATTCAAAAAATTAATGATGTATAGGTGCACTGGGAACCTAAACCCAACGAGGTGCTAGTGGCTGACAACAATGAACCCCCAGGGTGGATAAGTAACGCAATCATCTAGGGAGGGCTCCATGATGTGACATCCACTGCGGAGCCAAAAAGTCTGAATCATGATCAAAATCTCATGAAAGCGGACAGTTGAAATATACAAATTGAACATTAAATGGTTCGAAGGTCATTGACTGGTAATAGCCTCTGAGCCCCCTACGGGGTCTGGATGAACGCTGAACTCTCTAGCAAACTCACCACTCCTCGAGGTCACTTTGCTATTGCACCAATTCCACATTCTATGTTGGGGAGTCAAGTTCCTCATTACTTCCTATTCGGTGACCTTTGTGTTTGTGAGCTGCCATTTATATAAAAAAAGAAAAGACGGTCAGGCCGCTGAAAGCAAACCATGCCAAGAAAACTAAGACTAGCAATTTCCTATATGGCAAGCCACACATATGCCTCAAGTCACCATATCTAAGGCCCAAACTCTAGAAGTTAAGAGAGACTTAACCGTTCAGACACTAAAACCCAGAAAAATGATGAGGAATTCAAAATGGCAATCAAAAACCCTAAAGGCTACTGACAAATCAAATAGGAGAGACTAGCCAAACACAAGAAAATGCACAAGCAATCGACTTCGACCAACATTCTAGATCTTCCAACCATATGCAAACAAGCCTTATACAAACCATAAAACAACATATGAAAATAGCAGGTGAAAGAAAGAGGACTCACCATGTCAATTAGAGAAAAAGGTCTGAGAAATATGCAAAATTGGCTTTCAGAAGGTAGAACTCGAGTCTTGAACTTGGTAGGCCAAAACAACAACGACAGTAATGGATGAAAATGACCGAATGCTAGCCTAACAAAGAGGATAAAGAAGGAAAGTCAAAGAGGTTTGAGTTTCAAATGATAAATATGAGAGCAAAAGGAATTCGCCTCAAGCTATATCGCACAAAGACTCACCGTTGGATTTGGGAACCCTTCAAATACCCATAATCTGACAGTTCATCGAATGCCAACTATGAGTTATCGTCAACTTAGTGAATACACTTATTGAGTCATAAATGATTACATGGGATAGTGGTAAGAGCCCAAGAGCCATAAGCAAAGTAAGCAAAATCATGCTAGATAGACTGTGAGATCTTAGAACACGAGTAACAGGCTATAGCCCTCAATTCATTCTGCATCCAAGAAGTGCCAGCTAAGGCAGACACCAAACTCTTGTGCAGACTAGGGCACATCCATGCAACCCATCAAGACTCCAATCCAAGAAGTGCCAACTGAGGTGGGCATTAAACTCTTGCATGAACCAGGGTGCATCCATGCAACCCATCGAGACTCCGTATTCAAGAAGTGCCTACCTCAGCAAGCACTAAAATCTTGCATGGACTAGGACGCATCCATGTGACCTACCAAGACTCTACATCTAAGAAATGCCAGCTGAGGCAAGCACCAAACTCTTGCATGGACAGCATCCAAGAAGTGCCAGTTGAGGTAGGCATCAAACACTTGCACATACTAGGGCGCATCTATGTGACCTACTAAGACCCTGTGTCCAAGAAATGCTAGCTGAGGCACATCCATGCAACCTTCCTGGGCACCAAAATTCTTGTGCAGATGAGGCGCATTTGTGTGACCTACTCAAGCACTCCAGTGCTCAAGCTTATTGTTAGCTCAAGCGCTTCGGTGCTCAAATTCATCACCTGTAGAGGCACTTTGGTGCTCAAGTTTGTTATTATTCATGATGGGCTAATGTGACCTATTGGTCATCCAACGTGGCACATATCCTTTAAGTCATGATTTATTGACTGAAGTCCATTCACATTAATTCAATTAATATTATTCGAGGTTGATTGACCTAACGAGCACTCATTTTATCTAATGTTTATTGAGTTATGGTTTGCAGGGACTTATATTGCTAACTATGACCTACTAAATCACTGATATTATATGCTTGGGAAAAACAAGAAATAAAACACAAAGCTTCATTATAAAGCCCCTTTCAACAAGATAAATTTACATGAAGATCAAGGATGCAAAACAAAGCAAGTGTATAGTTGACTAAGGAAAAGTTAAATGCTAGCGAGCCTGCAACCATAATATATAGGAGGAACTAGCTTTTAAGAACCTAATCCTGTGAGTAGCAAGCGAGCCAAACTACTCCAACCCTTCCTTAACTTCCACTCGAGTAGGTGGCTTGTCCAACTTAAGCACCCCCGAGGCACTTGGAATGGGAGAAATGGCATTTAAGACAAGTAAGGGAGCTACTCAAATTCCTCCTAATCCTTTTGATCAAGGAAAGCATCCTTTAACTTCATCAAGCTACTTGGAGGTTGTGGGATGCCCAACGCCACCATGCAAGGAGGTAAAAGAACATAGCTAGAAGGGATAAATTCCAACAAGTCATAGGGTTAGCAACCAAGCCGAACCATTCCAGATCCTCTTTCCTGTCCTCCTCCCAACCTGAAAGCTTTTCCCTCAGCCTTGCAACTCCTGGGCACTTGCAGAAATTGAACGATTAGCTTACCTAAGGACAAAAAAATAAAAAAGGAGGAGCTAAACTTGTTAGCACCATGAAGAGGTTATGAAAGAATTCCCAGAGTCCTCAAAGAGGAGTTCTCCATGGTAATAATATGCAGGAGGCCATTCATGCCTCACAATCTCACACAGTAGACTATACATGCCTTAAAGCATTTTGTCGAGGGCCACAACTTTAGAAATATGGGGGGCTCAGTCAATATACCCATTTAGTTATTTCATGAACCAAGGAAAGGGACTTCTTGCACCTTATATAGACTAGCCTAGCTTTACTGAAGAATCCAGAGGATATCTAGTTGATTTTGTTCAAATGATCCAAAAGAAAGCAAGACCATCGTGCTAACAGTTGTAAAACACGTACAGTAGGAAGTATGGCCTAGTGCAGATGAAATGAGGGATTGGAACCTGAAATGATAATGTAATAGGCTGTGAGCAAAGACTTTGACTATATGGTAGACTGTAGGTGAAGGACTTGACAACATCATAGACTACAAGCAAGGACTTTGCCAGCAAACTACAACTTCTAGTCCACAAAGTGAACTAAGAGTTAGGGGGTTAATGTTACGAGTATTTTTTAAACAATGTAAAATGGGCTAGCCAAGGCCCAATAAGAGACAAGTCCAACTAGAGAGGGCCCAAATCATCCAAAAACTGAGGTCACTTGGCAGAGGCATCAACTTGCCAGCCACGGGCCTAAAGCACAAGATGAGACCGAGACAAAAATCCTAGCTCGTTAAGGATAAATTCTAGCTCACCAAGTGAAGTATGCTACCTCAGCCACCTACCAACAGACTTATTTTGATTGAGCTCAAGTGTGAGACCAACGCTTGTAGCCAGCAGATTGCCCAACATGAGCTTAGACTGCCAAGCAAGCTGCGTCAAGCATTAGGTATAGATTGCCAAGGTCTAGTTAGCATCTAGAGGCATATTCTCCTAACCAACAAGTTAGCCCCTAAAACTAACACATCAGTTTCCAAAATTTGATGGTGAAATGCCAAGCATTTATTACCCACAGCGGCGGAAATGATAGTTTTGCTATTTGTAAAATTACACCTGTAACCCTCCTTACTTTTATAAATAGGAGAGGGATAGATCATTGTAAATAAGTGAAAACACATGCAGAAACCCTACTAAAATAGTGGGAGAGCTTGCATATTGTAACTCTATTGAATTGAATAGAGAAACCACCACACAAAGCTAATATAAAACCACCATGGACATAGGGGTCACACTAACTTTAGTTGAACCATGATAAAAAGCTCCTGGTGTTTACTGTTCTTCCTCTTCTTCTTTCTCTTCCTTTCTCATACACACACTTACAACTTGCAGTTTGGGAATACACTGGACTTAACCTATTGATCAATTTTCACCGTTAACAAGTATGCTTTTGGATGTATGTTATCCACTAATTATTATGCATGAATTTATATTAAAGTTACTTTTAAAAGACATATCTAATCAATCAATGCAGTTATAATATATCATAACATAAATGCATGGAATAACGCAACACCAAACAACAATATTTATGATACAAATATCTAAAATAGCATAACACCATAAAATAACATTCACACTAGTTTGAAATAGAGTCATACTCATGCTCTTGTTGCTAACCTTCAGGTGGATGTTGGTGTTGCCCTACATGCCTTATCACACATCCACTCATACCGTAACAAACTCCTACACCATGAGCTTAATGACTTGGCTACACTCGAGTTGGTTATGTAGGGTTAGGCAAAGGCTTGCTCACCATTACATATACTTATGCTAAAGATGGAGTTATAGGTCGCACAACTATTATAGGTGGTTTTTGGTGCCACACAAGTAGGCCAACAAAAGCCTAGCAAACAAATCCAACCAGTGAAGGCCTAGCTTGAACTAGTTTGAGGTCATTGAGGTTAAGACCTCGAGTCACCTAGAAATGAGCTTAAGTCGCTGGGCAACGAAGGGACTGGCCCAGGTCGCTAAGCCGAAATGTCAAATACGATTTGTGAGCTCGGAGCATGAGATAATGGTTCTAGTTCATCAAGCAAGAGCTCTAGTTCATAGGATGAGCTCAAACCTATAGACTGAAGCAAGCCCCCTTAACCACCTTCTAGGGGGTTCACTTTTGTTAAACCCAAGATGGGACCCACCTACAGAAGCTAGCTTGTTGAAGCCAGCCTACAAAAGTCTAAGTTGTCAAATACATTTATTATTTAATGTAATAGATTTACAGCTTAGTAAATTACATTTGTAACCTCCCAACCTCTATAAAAGGGGGAGGAATAGATACAATAGGTAGGTCAGAAAATACATACTATAACTCTACTTCACTAAATAAATAAAAAGCTACCATGGACATAGGAATCCCAATAGATAATTTTAGCCAAACCATGTTAAAATCTTTAGCGTTCATCCTATTCTTCCTTTCCTCCTTGCTTTAGCTATTTTCCTACTTTTCTACAATCGGATTGCAGTTTGGGGTACAAAAACTATTCAGGTTGACTAAGATTTTGGGCTTACCAAATTTATCATCAACATTTTGATGCTGGAGGAAGGGCCCATCTGCATTCTAGTTAATTTTTTATATTCTGGTTTGTTGACAGTAAAATTTAGTTCTGAGGATCCAAATCTTAGTTAACAAGGATAGTTCTTGAAACTCCAAACTGCAACCTAAAAATGCAAGTTCAAACCAAAAAAATAAGAACGAAAAAGAGGAAAGACAACAAACATAGAATTTTTATCATGGTTCGACTAAAGCCTATTTAGGCCCCTACGTCCATGTTGATTTATATTTTTAGTTGAACAATGGTTGCTTTATGAAGCTTGATGGGTTATAATAGTGCTCTCTCACTCTACAAGAGCTCTCTTTCTATTCTAGCAATGTCTACATGTAGTTTTCTACTTACCTATTACAATAGTCTCCCTCTCCTATTTATAAAAGTGGGAAAGGTTACAAGGGTAATTTAATAGATAGAAAAATGATTATTTTCATCACATCAAGCATTAAATGTTTGGCGTTAGGCAATAAATGCCAGGCAAATCATTGTTGGACTTCTGAGAGGCTGATGTGTCGATTTTGGAGGCTGAACTATTGGTCAAGGATACGTGTCTCCATCTACTGTCTAGACTTTTTGTATATATTCTTAGCTTGCTACCTTAGCGACCTGAGGCCATGCCAATCAACCTTGCTAAGTTCATTTAATGGGTCTCCTAAAGGACAACTGGGATGGCATGCTTCTGCCAGCAAGCCGAAGTCCTCCTTGGCAAATCAGGTCCTCGCTTGATTCTCATCCTTCATCCGTGATTTATGAGCTAGGACTCTTGCTTAGCGACCCTAATCGATGGCAGATCTGGGCCCTCCCTGATTGGGCTTTGCTCCATATTAGGCCTTTGGTGAGTCTATTTTGCATTGCCTGAAAAATACCCATAACATAAGCCCCCCAACTCTCAGTTTGCTTCACAGACTAGGAATTGTACTTTAGTAGTGAAGTCCCTGTTCATAGTCTATAGCATTGTCAAGTCTTTTACCTACAATCTGCCATATAGCCAAAGTCCTTATGTATAGCCTGATATGTGGTCTCAGACTTCAATATTTCATTTCATTTGCACTAGGCCATACCTCCCACTGTGCATTTATTTTACAACTATTGGCGCAATAGTCTTGCTTTATTATGGGCCATTCGATCTGGAGTATCCAGATAACCTTTAGGTTCTTTGGTAAAGCCAACTAGTTTATATAAGATGTGTGGAGTTTCTTTCTTTGCTCCTCAAGATAACTGAATGGATACATTGACTGAGCCCCTTATTTCTAAAGCTCTAGCCTTTAGCAAAACACTTTGAGGCTTGTATGGTCTACTGCATATGACTGTGAGACATGAATGGCCCGTTGCATGAGGGTTCCATGGAAGGCTCTTCTTTAAGGACTCTGGAATTTGTTTATAACCTCCTCATGGTGTTAACAAGTTTAGCTCCTCCTTTTTGTTCTCTTCTCCTCTAGTGAGCTGGCCATTTGACTTCCACTAGCAACATAGAGATGCAAGGCCAAGGGGGAACTTTCTACTTGGGGGAGGAGATGAAAGAGGAGCTAGAACTATCTAGCCTGCTTATCAGCTTTGTGACTTTGTTATAGTTTAGCTCTTCTAGTTGTGCTTCTTTGTCTCCTTGTCCAGTGGTGTTGGGTGTCTTCGGGCCTCCAAGCAACTTGATGAAGCTAAAGGATGCTTTCCTTGCTTAAGGTGACTAGGGAACTTGTGCAGCCTCTCTACTTCCTTTCAACATTGTTTCTCCCACTCTAAGCACCTCAAGGGATGCTCAATAGGGGCAAGCTATCAGCTTGGGTGATGAAGGAATTAAAGCAGTTCCTTCTGCATATTATGGCTGCAAGCTTGCTAGCATTTGGCTTTTCCTTGGTCAATTGTAGGCTTGCTTTATCATGTATTCTTGACCATTTATGTAATTTTATCTCATTTAAAGGGGTTTTGTAATGAAACTTTGCCTTTTATTGCTCTTCCCGAGCATGCCACAATAGCGATCTAGCAGGTCACGACTAGCAGCGTTAGCCCCTACAAATCATAACTCAGTGACTATTAAATAAAATGAGTGTTCATTGAGTCAATCAGCTTCAATCGATGTTAGTTTAATTGATGTGAAGGGACTCCAAACAATAAATTATGACTAAAAAGGATATGGGCATATTGCATGACCAATTGGTCGTATTAGCTCACCTTAATGATAATGAAATCAAGCACTGGAGTGCCTAAGCACTTTTGCTAGTGTGAGATGGGGTGTCCATGTGGGTCACATAGACACATCTTAACTTATGTAAGAGTTTGGTGCCTAAGCACTTCTTGGACATGAGATCTTGATAGGCTACATGGGAGTACTTTGACCCACACAAGAGTTTGGTGCTAATGGCACTTCTTGGACATGGCTTCAGTATTGTCCGCTAAGAGTTTGGTACTCGAGGGACTTCTTGGATGCAGCTCACGCAAGAGTTTGGTACATGGCTAGCCCTTCTTGGATACGAGATCTTGTATTGTCCACACAAGAGTTTGGTGCTTAAGGCACTTCTTGGACGTAGCCTATGCAAGAGTTTAATGCATGGCTAGCACTTCTCAAACACAGGATTTCGATATTGTCCATGCAAGAGTTTGGTTCTTGAGGCACTTCTTAGACATGGCTCATGTAAAAGTTTGGTGCATGGCTAGCATTTCTTGGACATGAGATCTTGTATTGTCCACATAAGAGTTTGGTGCTCAAGGCACTTCTTAGATGCGGCTGGCGCAAGAGTTTGGTGCATAGCTAGCACTTCTGGGATGCGAGATCTTATATTGTCTATGCAAGAGTTTGGTGCTCGAGGCACTTCTTGGACATGGCCCATGCAAGAGTTTGGTGAGTGACTAGCACTTCTTGGACATAGGATTTTGGTATTATCTGCATAAGAATTTGGTGCTCGAGGCACTTCTTGGATGTAGCTCGCACAAGAGTTTGGTGCATGGCTAGCACTTCTTGGACATGGGATTTTGGTATTGTCTGCACAAGAGTTTAGTGCACGAGGAACTTCTTGGATGTAGAGTGAGCTAGGAGTTATGACTCACCACTTGCGATTTACAGTCCTGTGAGCCACTTAGTATGATTCTGTGTGCTTCGTCTATGGCTTTTGGATTTCTGCTAGCTTGTAATGATTACTCCTACCCTCGATAAGTGTGCATGGCATGCTATTGTCAGCTTGTTGCTGGCATGCACTAAACTGTTAGATCACGAGTAGCTGATGGGTTCCTAGATTTAATGGTGGCGACACGCAAGATATAAATTGAAGGGGCTTTCTCTTCCCTCTCACTTTGTCATTTGAAACTAAAACTCCCAAGCTCTGCTTGCTCATCTTCTATTGATCCCTGTAACTATTCTTTTGCTACTTGCCGCCATCAGCGTCATTATGGCTCCCTAATTGTTGTTTAGGTCTTGCTCTTTAGAAAGCATCTTTCGCATACACTCTCAGTCTTTTTGCCTCAATTGATCACAATATCTCATTGTTTGGTGATTCCTGGTTTCTCTATTCCAGAGTTTATGTGAAACTTGTCTATTATTAGTCAAAGAATTTGAGTGCCAGCTGAATCATTTATCCGTATATTTTCTTTATTACCTGGTCTGATTCATTTTGGTTGGTTCATTAGTAGTCTTTAGGGTTTCCAATCACCACTTCAAGCTCTGTGCTTGTTCTCTAGATTTTGGGGTTCGATCATTTAATCCCTTTTTGTCTATTGAAATCCAAGTCTTGAAATGTGGTGACCTGAGGTACATATGGCCTGCCATATAGGAAGTTATTAGTTTTAGCTTTGGGTAGGCTCTGCTTGTTATGGCCTGACCAGTCCTTTTTCTCTTTGTATAGATGGGTGCAAGTCATGGATGTCATCATCACCTAATTAGGAACAAGGACAATGAACCCGACTCCTCATCCCAAAGCATGGAATGGGTGTGTAATGTTTAGGAGATGACCTCGAGGAGCAAAGAGATCGTTAGAGGCTTTGTTGCTCGTCCTAACCCCATTGAGGGCCAAGGGATTACTGTGAGTCAGCAACCTTCTAATCGCTAAGTATTTAGTCTGTATGTTTCATCTGTCTACTACAACAAGCTCTAGTCTGTAGTTTAGACATATTGGCTCTACAACATGGTGCCATACTCGAATAACTACACTCTTTATCCACCTTAGGGGTTTGTTGCCATCAGTTTCCCACACCTTGTCATAAGGCTTAGGTTTTCAGTGCCCCCATTTATCGTTAGAATTCTTAATAAGGTGAAACTTAGTCCATCTCAGCTCATCCCAAACTCTTATACCTAGCTTATTTCCCTGGCATTGATTTATTTGAGAAATGGTCTCCCACCACCATCAACTGAGGTGTTGTGTTACCTGTGCAGCATCAAGTGCGCAAGTGTGTCAGATGGGCTATATTATCTTTTAGCTCAGCTAATGAGGTATAAAAGGTTCCTACCGTATCGGGACATTAAAGGGAGATCCAACATGGATCATTATAAGACTCATTGGTTTTATATCTCATGTCTATCTGATAAGTAGAAAATGTACCTGTAAAAATGATAGATTTTACTTCTTAAATAGTCACTAATTTATGGTTTTTGTCTGATTTTTCCCTTAGTTTGTTAGTTTAGTTCTAGATACTGCTTTAGTTTGTTATTTGTATTTCAAGGTAGTGAAGAAGAGCTCCAAGAAGAAGAATAAAAGATGAAGAACAAAGCACACTTGAGT